>JAQFZC010001670.1:0-27866 GCA_034695205.1 Dicyrtoma fusca | reverse complement strand
ATGCTTTCCGCACTGCACCTAGCGAGGTTTTTTACGAAGGCGACCTCCGTAAATGTGTAGTGCGTGACGGGTATAAGACAATTACTTACATAACTACTGCATCAAATATATAGTCGAAAACTAGCTGCTTGTTGCAATTGCAATGGCTGCCTACCAAAACGTTCTAGGTCTAGAATATTTCCTTAGTGCATCGTATATTGGGTTTTATGAGAAATATAATAATATTATTACCAATGCATTCAATCAGTGGAATAGTACTTGCATTAAATGAATCCTAACCCTATCGAATGCGCTTTGAAGGTGTTTTTATAAGATTTACGAACCGTTGGCGGTGATTTGCCGTGATTTTTGGAAGGCAGAAGCAGAAATCTGTACGTGCAAAAATGCAACGTGCACCAAAACCCCTGAATTATAGCAACAAAGAGAACACCACAGAGCCAGAGTACAGTTGAACAACATTCTAAAAAATAAGGGAACGAAAACATAAAAACAGTGTACGAATAATGTAAGCAACAATTTACAAAATTGCAATCATTAACCTGTAATTGGTACAGGCGTACAAGTGTGTAGAAGAATAATCCATAGTTCTAAGCTTATTAAAATATAAGTAAACAGAGCAATAAATGAACAAGAATAACTACTATAAAGTAAAAATAAAATAGTGGGAAATATTAACTCCGCGTTTGTTGCGTACTGACAGCAAATTACTTAAACCTAAATTGTTACAAATGCATTCAAAATCAGTGCAGTAGTGTTGGAAGGGAACGTAGATAGGAGACTGATTGTTACAGGTAGATTAGGATTAGGTACCTTGTTAGTGTTGGAAGACAAATTTGAGCACTATTATTTTAGGCGTTTATGATTACGCAAAAGTGAAGCACATGGAGTAAACAATTTAATTTTGGAGTACAAAGATGCGTTCAAAAGTTGTGGAAAAGTACCTTCATTTCTAGTATCGCCTTAGGTAACTTAGGTTTGTTCAGATTGTTAAACAGGTGTAGGCAGGTAGGTAAGTAGGTAGATGTGTACATACATACACATGGAAAAGCAAACTAAAACGGAAATTGAGCAACAATCCATTACTCGTTTTCATTTTCAATTTTTTCACCCAATTTTATGCTCACTGTTGTCATCAAAATAAAATCATTAAGATTAGCGAGCTGAATCGAAAATTTGAATGCGTTTGTACTTTAGTTTGTCCGTAGGTACTTATATTCGCGTACAAAAGGCAAAAGGAGTTCCAACTTCCAGAACAGCCCAGCCTTCATGAAACTCGTCAATTTTCAGTTCGTCACACACAGAGACAGCGCTCCTTATGAGTCATTATAAACTCGAGTCAAGAATAAAGTTAAGTAAAGCCAAAGGACTTATAGCCGTCAAGAGACGTGCACAAGAACAATAAATTAAAAATGGCTAAAAAGCAATTAATTTCAACATAGGTAAGCCCCGACCATAGCGTATAAGTGTTGCCTGTCTGTTTGTTTTCCGTTTTTTAAATGACATTACTGACATATCTGTATATACAGATTTGAGAATAGAATTGAGCAGATAAAACGCATACATAGTATCAGATTTTATAGGGTTATAGGGTAGGTACTTTCGTAGTATACCTCCGTGCTAGTGTTAATTACAGTAGGTAATTCTAATTGCATTGAACTCTATTTTAGCTTCCTTTTCGCTAGCCAGTATTAGTCCGTTTCATTTGTTCCTGAGATGTAGGTAATAACAATTTGTTTTTTACTTTTTACTTTTAACTTTCTTTCGTGAGTCTCGAAAATTCAGCTGCAATTAACAAAGAAGTTGTATCCTCATTTTAAGATGGAAGTACTTCAAGAAAATAAATGTAAATCAAATGTCCGATGTAGTGGAAAAAGGTAGAAGCATCTGTAATGAAGCATGGACACGCGTATTCTATGAAGGCATTATACTCGAATTACACGCCTGCGACAGGACAAAAGCTAAAAGTAAATGTGGAAAAAAGGAAAAGTGTTTGGAATCAAATTACATGAAAGACCAAATCTGCTAGACGAGCAGATTTGACTAAACTGTATACCGACCGTTGACCGTTACCTTTGGGTTTTTGGGTATTCAAGTATTCAAGTCGAATCAAGATGCTACATAAAAGCTAAGAGATATCAAAAGTAAAGTAAAGCGGTAATAATTCAATAAGTGCCATTGTTGATTCACTACAGTTACTATATGTACCTACAAAAAATACAGCCGCATTAAGACAAACACAGGAGAGGCAGATACTTACGCACAATAATAATACCATATAAAACTGATAAAGGAAACCGTCAGCCAGTTCTATCCGTATACTCTCAGCTATGGATGCTATAAATGAAAATAATAAATCTAAACTGACAAGTGAGTACTGAGCAAAGTATTTCACTATCAGTTTTGCGTATCTCTCTGTCTCTCTCTCCCCCCAAATGATTTAGGTCAAAAGGAATAGGCGATGCGGAGCGAGTCCTAAGGATTCTTTCCTTCATAGCTTTTAAATCTAGATGCTAGACCCAGACTGACTCCATAACAAAGTACCTACTAGTAAATAAATGCCTTAGCTTAGCTATATTATAGTCTTAAAGTTTTAAAGGTGTTCTCTTGTTGTTGTTATTGCTGACTTTTCCGTTGCGTACTTACACACCGTAGCCCACCTATCTGTGTCTGGCATGTGTATACCTGTATACACCATATATATTTTTATGTTTATGTTTATAGAAGAACAAAAAACATGGCGATATTCACTACGATAAAAAGTAATGTAGGTACATGATTTGAAATACTCATATTTTCTGAAGATATGCCGCACTGGGCACTGTATAACCCATTTTTAGTAATACGTACTTACTACCTTCAAAGTTTTTACACAGGATTTTAAAAATTACGTTAAGAAATAAAAATATCGACCGAGTTATGATTGAGGATTACGATTACGGAAAAAATAAATAGGGCTGTAAGGTGAAACTATAACTCGAAAAGAAATGTAGTGGTATATAAAATAATAAGACCAGTGGTCTATCAGTGCAGGGGTTACTTGTTGATAATTTGATACTAAATCACAATTTCTTATTCTTTTATGATCTCAGGCTTCTATATGGTCTTGATCCTCATCAACTGATCGTATATTGATTTGCTTTCGTAATAATAATAATAATAATAATAATAATAGCTATACCGTTTCTGATTTGATTTGCGTTATAGAAGTACCGCTTAAATATAACCTATACCTACTAGGTACTTTTTATTTTTGGCAATAACCCAAATCTCAAAGCACAAGCTTACGCAGATTATAAGTATAGCAACCAAGATTGTGATTTCGGTGGTTTACTACTGATCTTCAGTTATGTAGTATGAAGTAGGTATGTAAGTAAAAAAACAGTTCAGTTGCAGGTTGCAGCATAACGATTATTTTGAGCGTGTATTCTAAAGAAACGGAGCTTGAGCCCTAACCCTTTAGGCAAGGTTTTAAACTTTAAATCTATAAAGAGTCGGTTTAAAAAGATTTAAAGGCCATGGACATGGATGATTTTGACTGAACCATTTTTACGTCCATGAGCTACTCGTTTAATACGTCATTATACATTTATGTATGTATTATTATGTCGTCGTTAATTATTAATTATGTCAGTGGGAACACGTACGAAGATCCTACCTTCATATAATAAAATGCATAAATATTAAGAATAGGATGAGCTGAGCTGTACTTTCTAAAAAGAAGGAGTTGAACCATCAAAAATAAAAATAATGTTAAAAAAATACCTACAATTCGAGTGGTAGATAGTCCATCCTTACGGCGGAAAATTATACGTATTACGAATTTGCATGGTTTGCATTTGCAGAGAAATTGTTGCTTTGCAACGAAATCGAAAAAAAAAGGACAGGCAATAAAAGATTACCTGTGTTGACTTTGATGCTAACGCTGACAAGAACATCAGCAATCAGCACCACACCACCTGCGTAGATTGCAGACACCAAAGCTAAACATCGCAGCATCCAAAAATGTTTTTTTTATTAAGTATTAAGGCCAAACTGAAACTTACTAGCTTACTTATAGCTATCAGTTCTGCTATGAAGTTAAAGTAGGTATGTAGGTACTTAGGTATGCACTAAAATCTAAAATACATGTGCATGTTCATGTTTCTACTGAAAGTCTAATTATGACATGCTTAATATTTTTGGGAACTAAACAAACAACAACAACTTAACAATTATTATAGTCCAACTGCAACTGCATATGGTAATAATTAATAGTCAGCACAATGGTGCTAGGTGATTTAATTTGTACTTGAGTTATAATGTCAGCATCAGCATCAGCTGGTGCTGGTCTATGGTAGGGCATGGTTCGATACTGTGACAGTCTTCCGTTGCCGTCATCGGTCGGTACTTCTTAACTATATAGCAACCCCTACATACTTACCTGGGCATAATTATAGAATTAAGAAGCACCAGCCATTATATCTGTGTCTGTACGGGACATCAAGAGTATAGGTATATCACAACCTCATGTTACAATGCAGTCCTTTTGTACACCCTGTAAATTGCATAAATTATCCTAAGACTCAGACAGGGCTTTCTATTTCATTATTTCGTAGACAGCTTCACAATCATAATCACTATTACCATTACCATTTTATTAGAATTAAAATTTTTATGACAAAAATCCTTTAGACTGCCCAAATAGAAGCTAGCAATGTAATGCACTGTAGACTGTACAGATATGTATACAAGAAGTAACTGCGTACATAGCTTAATAGCTAAATTACGAATAATATACGAATGCTAGCCTGTGCGTGTATGCACATGGTATACTACACAAGAAAGAGAATTCAAGAATTCAATACATTATTATAGTAGGTAGGTACCTATATAAAGATAGGCGTACCTAGAGCTATTTAAGAATCACAAGGATAAACGTCCGGAAACGCTTATCAAAGAAATTGTTCCCCTTTTGTAATTCGCTCCATATTTAATCATAAATGTACCAATAATTAAATCGAGGATGAATAGAGCAACTTAAATTTAAATTAAATGAGGGTGTAGTTCTAATTATTGTGACGTAATTTAGAAAGAAGGGGCAATCTGTATTACGTAACTTTTAATATTATTATAACGGCATGGTAAATACTGATGATGATACAACCTGAATGTACCTATGCATTTTTAGACTAGTGTTGGAACGATATTTAATTATGAGTTAGAACTGAATTTGAGGTTTGTGAAGAGATTGTTAACTGGTTTTAATTTGGATTTTGTAGGGATAATGAAAATATTCTGGGTGCTGGGAATTCTTCCATTACTTGTTCATGGAAATAAATGTCCACCGCCCGAAGATATCATGCCTTGCAGGTGTCGGGGACGCAATGAGCAAATTCAAGTGTGGTAAGTATTATTTGCGTTGTGAAGCAACGAGTTTATATTTTAGAGTGTAGTTAGCACGTTTTTGAATTTTAAAAGAAGCTAATAGTCCACCTTACAATTTCAAAACAAAGAGTTTGATTTGAATGTAATAACACCACTATGGGCTATGGAAAGTAATGCTAATGCATTGGAGAGATAGACAAGAATATTTTTTGTTTACTGACTTGTCCTGTGAGCAAGGCAGCATATCGGTTGCACGTCGTAATTTATAAACCTAGATATAAAAAAAATATTCATGGTCATGTTTTGGTTGAAAAGTCACACATTTCTGGATTTTTGGTTTTCTTTGTGAATCCCTACAAACAACAGGTGCAGTCATAGTGACTTGGAGAGAGTAAACGGAGCATTAGAAAACCTCATGAAGCTGAGGAGTATGCCAGCCATTGATGAGCTCATTGTGGAAAATAATCGAATGCCTACCTTGCCAGCCAGGGCCTTTGGAGCACTACGTGTAAGAGTTTATTTTATTTTTGTTTTATACTTTATCGTCTTGCTTCCCGAAATTATGCTAACCAGCTATAACATGTAATTTCGTGGGCAAAATTAACGTTATCCTGTTTTTTTTTGTAAATTCATTTTTAGATTGGGAGACTCCTATTACGAAACAATGGTCTGGAATCCATTTCTCGTAATGCATTTGCAGGCCTTGAAGACTCAATTGAAGAGCTGTACGTTGTTGAGGATAAACTAGTCGACTTCCCATTTGATTCGATTGAAAATCTTAAAAATCTGGAAGCATTTACTTTAGAAAGAAGTCAAATCCGTCTCCTTCCCAGATTCAATGGTTTGAACCGACTCAAACATATACGCATTGACGGATCCCTGATTTCAAATTTCCCCGTGGGTGCCTTTGCCTCCATGGCAGCAGTGAAACAGATCCATGTGGTCAACTCGAATGTGGGCTCCTTAGCAGAGGGTATCTTCGGCCCATTGGAAACTCTTCTTCTCGCAAACTTTAGCGGAAATCGCATAGACTTAATTCAACGTCGTAGCTTCGCTCTACTTCCCAAATTAGAGGTCAGTCTCACCTCAGTCGTTTTTAATAGACACGTTCATATCACCTCCTCAGCTTACTGCTGATTATATTGCTATGCTTCTCAACAGCAAACCAACACTGCTTGCACACCGTGCTGAGGGCACTTTTATTTATTCGTATGTCGTAAGAATACAAGTGTAGCTAATCGTAGCTGTCACTGAAGGGGAAAAGTGTGCTCTCTAAAAATTTCCCAAAAATTCTACCTAAAATGTAGCTACGTATGTATAACGATGGATTGTGTATCTATGGGCATCGTTTACAAATGTAAACGTATGTATTTCATACCTTACACTTGTTAACAAAGCAAACAGTGATGGCTGCAACGCTTTATTTTTTAAATTCTGTAGATAGGCACCCGCTGGTGATCTCAAAATGTTAGGAAAGACGTTGACACCATGGTGAAAATGGAAGTACCTTCAAGGACGAAATGTTAGCCTTAAATTTTAATACAGACATTGTAGTCGTTCTTATATCTAAACTGTGAAGTAGGTTAGTTTAGATGAATTCAACGCATGTTCTAAGGTACTCAGTTTTTTTTGCCGTCAAATTACAGACTTTGATAATGATTACACAAGTCCACTGATTCTAAAGCTTTTGGGTAGCCTAAATATTTCATTTCAAATCCCAATTTCAGTGTAGCGTGAAACTAATGTACAGACGCCGAAAAAAGTCAACTTTAATCACACTAAAATAATGATTGCTCCAGTTCTACGATAGGCTTAAAAAGCGCTTAACTTGTTTTTTGTAACTCTCTTCCACTTCATTAATTTTTATGAGATTACGGGTGTAGCTCATATAATACAGTTTAAATGCAATAAAAATAATTCAGGGTTTTATTAGATGAGAGAAAAGGAAACAAATTAAGTAATAATTGTTGGATAACTGCACTGCGGGTACTTTTAGGACAGACTTGAAGTGTTGTGTAAAATTCAAAAGACACAACAGAACTAATTTTTTGTCTGCTCATGTTTCAAACATTTTCTCCTGTTTTTTCAGGTGCTGTCACTATCAAATAACAACATTGATGACTCCGTCGCCGTTGGAAGAGCCTGCGAAGAGCTAACATCCCTGAAGTCTCTAGATTTATCTCAAAACAAGTTTAAAGTCCTTCCGGAAGGTTCTTTTGTAAACCTTCGAACGCTCCAAATGTTAAATCTAGCCGCTAATAAAATCCAGCAGCTAAATACCAGGTCATTTACACACTTACCCGCATTACGAAAAGTTGACTTGAGTGATAATCTCATCAGGAATATGCCGGCAAACTTTTTTGACACTGCTCCACTTCTGGAGGAACTTCGGTACACCAGCAACATTCAAAATTTATGTAGAGCACAGGCTACTACTTATGTTCATTTGCACAGAATTGTCAATAATAATTTTTTTTAAATATGTGTACACAGAATGCGAAGAAATCTACTGGGAACAGCAAATGAAATCGGAGAAGTACTTATATCCTTAAAATCCTTACGATTTCTAGATTTAGGTGAAAATGGCCTAACCGTTTTGCCCAAAGGGGCCATTCAAGATCATACCCAACTACAACGACTGGATTTAAGTGACAATAAGATCACCAGAATACAACAAAGTGCCTTCAATAATGTTCCAAGTTTAATTGAAATGAGTTTACGAAATAATTCAATCCGGGATCTAGCAATGGACGGTGAAGCCTGGGACATTCCCTCGTTGAGAGAATTAGACATTTCCAACAACAACTTGCAAAGTCTGTCCCATGTGGCCCTGAAAGGGATCCCAAGAATAGCTAGGATGGATATGAGCTACAATTCCATTAAAATGATAGGCAAAGGTGTATTTAGCTTCAGCAAAGAATTGGAATTACTTGACCTAACCGGAAATGGTCTCAACTCCTTCTCCGCCGATGCCCTTATAGGATTGTCAAAATTAAATAAATTAGATTTAAGTAGAAACCATTTAGAAAATATACAAAGCGGGACTTTCCGTGAGCTGAGAAGTCTTCAGTCCCTCAATCTAGCGAACAACCGAATTAATAATCTACCTTCTAACTTATTTTCTGATTTAAAATCCTTGGAAGAATTAAGCTTGAAAAGTAATTTAATCAATTACATCCCACCGTCTTTCTTTGGTTCGATGGAAAGTTTGAAAGAGTTAAATTTAAAACACAACTCCATCGCGGGTATTCATGACAAGATGTTTACAGGACTCAAGAATTTGGAAACTTTGAAATTATCCTCGAATCAAATCAGTCGCTTTGATGATGTAGCCTTCGATGAGATGGTTAAATTAAAGTCTATCGATATAAGTTCCAATCGTATAAATCGTCTGCCTGGGAGATCATTTAGGAATTTAGCAAACTTGGAAAAATTTGAAGCTCGAGAAAATCGGATTGGTGCCGTGGAAAAGGGAGTTTTATCCAACTCAGAGAAACTACAAGTTTTAGATTTAGCAAATAATGCTCTGACAGTTGTGCCGGATTTAGTTAAAGCCAATCCTACGTTAAAAGTTATTGATTTGAGTCATAATCAAATTAGTAAAATTGAACATGATACTTTTATACGGTGTAATAATCTTGTCGAATTGTATCTCAACGATAATCGCATTAAAGCCCTTCAGCCGAAAACGTTTGAGGTGAGCTAATTAAACCCATAAAGCTTTGTGATTCTTTTATATTATGGCAAGTTTGGATTAAATAGTACTGTATTGTAAAAATTACTGGATTTATCGTAGGGCCTAGAGGCATTAACGATTCTGGACGTGGATGGAAATGAAATGGAAGAAATTCAGCAGGACACATTTAAAGCCCTTCCACGCTTAATTTATTTGCGGCTAAGCAGAAATAAAATACGAACCATAAGAAACGTTGCTTTCTCAGATTTGAATGCATTGGATGGGTTGGATTTACAAGAAAATGATTTGGAAAGTATTGGGGATGGAGCTTTTGACAAAACGGGTGCTTTGAAATATTTGAATTTGAGTCATAACAATTTCGACTCCATGTCTAGAATGGGACTTTTCCCTTTAACTTCCCTTGAAGTCCTAGATACGAGTTTTAATCGTATTCGAGACGTGGACTCTAAAGCTTTGAAACATCTACAATGGCTTGTGGAACTTCGGGTAAAAATTCTTTTGGGCAATTTTATAAATGAGTTTGCATTACTGACTGCCTCATAAATATAACTGTAATTATAATCGTTGATTGTTTTGATGTCCATGCGCAGATGAACGACAACGGGATCTGCCGTCTTCCCGTCGGTGTCTTCGACGGTATGAGTCGGTTAAAAATGTTAGTTATCCGCAACAATCATTTGATGCACTTGTACGAGTCCGTGTTTTATAAGTTGAAGAATAATATAGCATTCTTGGATATTTCCGGTAATTTATCTTTCTAAAAAAAATTAGTTCAAATCATTTTGCTTTTTACTTGCTAAGATAATTATATTTGATTATGGACTATGATTGTAGGCCACACGACTTTGAGCTTAAAATGGTCCTTTTTAATGAGATTTATTTAATTACCCGTTCTAAAAATAAAGGGAATCCAATATCATGTGACTGTGAACTGACTTGGTTGAGAAACCTTGTGACAAGGGAAGCAGTGCAAGAGCTTGTGGATGCAACCTGCGAAACTCCCACTGAGCTGCAAGGGAAACCAGTAAAAGATGTCCGCCCAAGTAGAATGGTTTGCATGAGCAATGCAATTAGTAGAGGCATCCCACCAAAGTACGAGGATGAACCCTGTCCAACACTTCCCAAATCGAAACGAAAGCCACGACCAGTTCTGGATAATGAGCGTCCGTTCTTTGGAACCAATCCAGTGGATAGTAACGACTTCAACGACGGAGAAAATGAAAGCAACGATATTAGGAAGAAAAAAGGTGTGACAATCTTATTTCCAAGAGAGTTAATAGCCACGCTTACAAGATATCGGTAAACCTTGCTGTTTATGGAAACGCACTCTGCTGAAATGTGTATTAAATACGCACAACTTTATACATTACATAACAATCTTATTTGTATTTGCAGACGACAAAGTTACGGACTCTGACTATACCCCAGGGGACACGCCAACCATTTATGCGAGTAGCGGGAGTTCTAAGGTAGTTTAAAAAATAAAGCCATAATAATAAAGAATTTGAGTACTAATAGTATTAAAAACTGAAACTGACTTAGGTGCATTGTTTAATGATAACTAATTTACAGGGTTCATCGACAGATCAAGTTAAATCGTCAGGATTTGGTGCGCTTGGCACGCTCTTTGGCTTCCCACTCCCGAGTTTAGATTTTGGCTTGAATTTGGGGATTTCCCCTAGTTTCACCTTGTCTGATCCAGCCACGGCAAATAGTAATAAACAAGACGAAACTGATCGTGGATTCAACTCTGGCATGAAGGGACCCGACCCTCTCCCCGCCTCATGGGTCGACAGACCCTCCAAAGGCTCCGACTACGGAAGACCCACCCAAACGGTGTACCAACCCCCCGAGTACATCCCACGTAAGCCAATTCAACCCTACATTCCACTCAATCCCTTCTCAGACACAAACGTTGTGCCAAGTGGAAGCGTGGATGTTCAGAAAGCTGTGTCACCTTTGTCCGGATCAAATAAGAGTGGACGTCCCATTAAATTTCCAGTAGGGGACTCCAAAGGAGCATCATTACCGCCATCGTGGCATCCCGCGTATCCCACTGCTGAAACTGGTTTTATTCCCATTGAGCCGTTCTTCCATACAGTCTCCTCGGGGAATAAACAGGGAAATGGGAATCAGAAGAACGACACTTCAAATGGAAACAACGACAGCCAGAGCTCAGCAGAGTTCGCTCCCTACAGCAGTTATAGCACTACTCCAAAGCCACTTCCTGGTCTACATGTAAAGCAGAGGGGGACTTCGTCACCTGGCTTCCCCAAGGATGTGATTGCCGTGGACACCTCCATTCGACCGGATGACATCATGTCACCATCACCAAGTCCTTCCTCCAACCACCCAGTCGACTATGAAGAAGATGAAAACTTCCCACCCCTCATGCACACCAGTCAAGATCAAAACGGCGGTGATGACCGGCCAACAGAGGAGGAATTTTCTCTGTCAGACTTCTGGGGAATGTTCTCTGATCGTGATAACATGACAGGCGGAATGGGTGACCATAAGGGTGATCACATGATTGGCCATGACATGGACAGTATCCCGCTCAATTTCTCCGCACCCATCGACACAGCCACGCCGTCCACAACAGAGACACCACCAAATCATTCCCCCACGGGATCGCCAGTACCCTTGAGAAATTTCTTCTCGACGATTCCAACTACAACGATACGGGCGAGCCAGGTAGATGAAGGTATTGCACCAAATGAAAGTCCATATGGCTTGGGAAATCATCCACCAGCTGATGCTCATCCTCGACGTCCCCTTGGGAAGCCCACCATCACGAAGATAACCATGGATGACGTGAACACGGCTCCATTCCCTAGAAAAACGAACCTAAATATTAATATTAATGCTGGAAGCTCCACCACTAATGATTATCAGATTCCACAGGATACAACAGATCGAAGTTCCGAGATTCAGCCGAATTATCACAGTACCAGTGGGAAAAATGAACCTTTGCAGCCTCAACAACTCATACCACCAGTCATTATTGGGAATCGGGAAGAGCCACTGGACTGGTACTACACCAACTATAATAATCAGCAGAATCATGGTGATGAATTAGAGAAATTTCTAGAGCGAAGTCGAATCAATCAAATTGAGGATGTTGTTGTTGATATTTCTTCGAGTGCCTTTACTTTCCTTCCACATGCTTGGATTTCCTTTTCTTTCATTATTTTCCACACAGTTTACTTTTTCGCTCACCTTTAAAATATAACGAAAGTAGTCTAATCATAATTATGACTTTCTATAATTATTATTAATTATTAATTACCAATATTACATACAGTAAACTTCCAGTCCACAAGAACAATCATCCATGCGGCAAAATCAGTTTAAAAGCTGGAAAAAATAGTGGATTAGAATGACTGTCATTTAAGTTGATATACCTAGCATAAAAGAGCCGCAGTCTAAGTAACTCGCCTTGCATTGGATGGTTTACGGTATGCAAACACATAAAATTACTATATCTGCATTTGGCTATCAATCTGTAGACGATGCATAATAACTTACTGTGATCCATATTAATTTACTAATAGTTTTGTATAGAATACGATTTAATATAGAATAGGCAGTATACTGAACCCATGTCTAAGGGAGGAAATAGCAAAAGTAATTTACCTACAGCGGTTTTCGTAGAGTATAAAAATATCTGTAACTTAACATGACATGACCATTCTATCTAATGTATGTAGTAAGTATACTTTATAAGTATCTGACATAATAAAAGACAATATTCCCTTCTACTATCATATAGTATATACATAGTAATATAATATATTATGTTTAACACCTTTCTGTACAACACAATATTTTTTTTTAGTATTTACAAATAATTATTACTATTTTTACATGACAATGCTTGTAACAAAACTTGCGAAATAAAGTATATAGTTTTGTATTTTTGTGAAATCCGTATTAAAGCCTTAAATTAATTTTCTTCTATTCAAATTCAATTATCCGTCAGCAGTTTAGTCGGGTAGTAAAAGAACTTTACCAGGATAAGCCAACAACCTGAGCAACCAGTAAAAAAACAAATGAGTGTAAATTAATATGTGTGCACTTTGAACCACTGCACTGATATTCTTAAAATGGCTAGTATCATTTCTACCTTGATTCTCTCATCATTGACAACTTTTTGGAAAAAATGGAGCTACACACACAAATGCTGCACCGTTAGAAAACCATTGAAGAGTAGATTCGAAAAGAGAAAAATAATAATTAAATTACTACATTTTTAATAAAAGCAATAATTTCTGGTCCTTAACAATATTTTAAAAACCCACAGCTGACAAATCGAAAACATCGGGCAACTACGTTTGAGATGCTAAAACCTATAATTTTAATTTTGAAGCAAGTACCAAATTAATTCATAGACCTTTACATTTACATGGTAGACCAAAAAGGCACTGGCAATAAAGGATAGGGTGATGGCTTGTAATTGTGGTCGGATTGCAATTGTGATCGCCCCCTTTTTTCCCCAGCGTCAAAGGTTAATCAAAATCTGACATAGGGAAGCTAACCTGCCTGTCAAACTGTCAACGCCAAATCGGACCAACGCGAAGGCCGCGGACTGTGGCCTGTGGCGCTCTTGGCAAAAAGTAACCACCAAGTCCACCAAACAAAGATTCCGATTCCGATTAGACACGAACCAGCACAAACCAACAAAAAATGGAAAATATGTAGGTACTAAAAAAAAAATACCTAATCAATTAAAAGGACTGGACTGTACGATGTACGATACAACTGCAACACTGCACTGCAGTACCCAAGGAGCGGGAGAGATCAGTTAACTGTGACAGTTGACAGTGATTTAATTAATTTTAGTCAATGCATTTACTTACAAGTTAAGTAGATTAAGTACCGTTAACCTTGTTTAAGTCAACAACTTTATTCTAATCGTTAGAAATTATTGTTTAGCTGTCAACTTATTTATTAGATTTCTGTACAAATAATTTACGCACATTACTTTATTGTCAATTGTACCCGCAGCGCAGATCCTAGATGGGCAAAGCAAAAATTACATCCTGCGAATCTGTACTACAGTAGACTATGGCTACAGGGCAGAGAATAGGGTTTCATATTTTCACAAAACATTCTTCCCTAAACGCATCGGGTAGCTTGCAACTATCCAGCCGTTTTCTTGCAGATTGCTGTAGCTTTAAAACAACAAAATGCCTGTAGGGGCTGTCCATAAATGACGTCTGCATTCCTCATACATTTTTTCGACCCCCTTCCACTCTAATTTGGCAATTTGTAACATTCGCAGAAATGCAGAATCAACCCCTCAGTTGGTAACGTAATTCGTCGGAAATTGAAGGTTAGGGGCCGTCCATAAATGGTGCCGTGCAAAAAACTCTCTATTTGTGACCCACCGACCCCCTCACCGTTCTCTTAACAATTGTGTAAACGGCTATCTTTTAGCATTGTAACCATGAATTCCATTTAGACCCACTGACCTTTTGCATGGTACCATTTACCCCTTAACTAAATAAAATATTTTATTTAGAAATACGATGCGTAAAAACCACCAGTTGGGGTAAAAATAAACAGCAGAAGGGTTAAAAATATCCAGCACAAGGCTTAAAAATAACCAGCGGAGTATTATTAAACGACTGGGAGTATTACCTTATATAATGAGTACCTACCTCGATGGTTTTTTAACCCTTCTGCTGGTGTTTTTGCCCCACTGGTTGCTTTTACCGCTCGTGATTGTTTTTACCCCTTGATATGGATATATTTACCCCAATGGCTGGATTTACCACTCTTGCTGGATTTTTTCACCAGCTTATTTTACCTCGTTTAGTTGCGTTTGTCCCGGTGGAATATTTTATCCCTGGTTCCATTACATTTAACTGATTTAGTATTGCAAGCAGTGCTTATAGTGACTACTCGATGTATTACGTAATGATACAGGAACTTACAGATGGAGTAGAAGTAATCACTTATTGAAGTAAATATGTACTCACTTCTCCCCAAAGTTCCCCAAGAAACAAACGTGCCCTACATTTCAAAATTAGCTGATTTCCTCTAACTCCTATTTATCCTATTTTCCTACACCAAATTGTCGTCCTTTCAATTTCCTTCCCTATTTTTGTAGGAAAATAGGAGCCTACCTACCTACAAGCATTTTTCCCTACCCCATATTTTCCATTTTGGACGTCCTACCTATTTCCTAGCCTATTTGTAGGGCCTATTTTGTAGGTACGGGCCCACCTTTGTCAGTTTAAACATTAAGGACAACGGTCTTCAGAAAAAGGATCTTCACTTGACTGTCTTGTCATCCACCGAATTGTTTAATTTAATCATTATTTGTATCCTTAATTTTTCTAATGCCGTCTAATTAAATTTTACAGGTAATTAGACACAATTTTTGGGAGTTAATAAAGATTTAGAATTCTCTCATTGAATACTTACTTTTATTTTTCTTCGTTGACAGGACTCTCTGGTCCAGTACTAAATCGTCGTACTATTTAAATGCTCTGGTCATTACTTTTTCTAAAGTATAACAATATAAACAATGTATCGAAATGGGTGAACGTTGCATGCAAAATGTGAACAAGATGGAACAGTTTAAACTTAAAAATAAGGCCTCAGTAATACCGTTATAATATCATGATTTTGCTACACGGCTGAGTGTTTTATCGAACCTTGTGAAGGCCACCAACTCGTGCAATGTTGCAACTCATTATTGGTTTTATCGTCATCGAGCTTTGGTTACAATTGTTACGACTAATTCTGCCCGTAACGGTTTTAGACGCCTGGCTCCGGGATCAATAGACCCAAGCCTTAGCACTTGAACCACATGTACTGCGACGGTATTCTGTCCGAAATAGCCCACCAAGTAGCAAATGGACATTGAGTACTACAAAAACAAAAACAACAATGAAGCGTAGAGAGCGGTAGTAGTAGCGACCTGTATTTAGTATTTCGTCGTGCCTACATTTTAAAATTGAATGATGAAATTAAAGGAAAATGAGCCAAACAGGATTAAATTACATTTAAATAACTTTGAGGCTATAATTGAGGCTATAATCAGCTAGTATCAAATTAATTACTGATGCTAACGCAACAATCCTTTAAATGCAGTAATTTACAATTTTTCAAAACCGTAAGTTGCGATTCTATTATCTTACCCAATTTTTATGATTTGTTAAAAACAATCCTCAGGATCACAGTGCAGTGAGATGGTAAAGCCATCATATCAACTATAGCAGAAGCTTCGAGCATCCAGATTTAAGAACGATTTTCACACGATCGAGATTGTAAAGAAAATATTCACAAGACAACTAGGTATAATCCTAGAATAAAGTAAGAGATCGTTTCTACGACTGACGGAAAAAATGTTCCCGAGTGCGAAAACAGACATGTGTGGCAATGTACTATTTTTTTAGTTAGTAATTATAGTACAAATGTGTTTTTACTGTATTTTCTCGTGTAATGTCCCCCGACTTTCCCAAGACGCTATATAGTTACTACCCAACGAATTGCGGTATAAAATTGTGAACGTCCTACCACATTTCTGCTATTGCAATATCACATAACCATACAATTATTATAATTTTAATCAATTTATTAATTATTGTATATACGCAAGTAGCCTTCTTAATAGTAGAAGCCTTTTTGCAATGATAAATACAAACGGGTTGTGCTTTGTGTTGTTGGAAATTACTTACTATATGTATGTAAATACATATTTAGAATGTTTTAAGGCGTATTGTCCTTTACTATTTCAAAGTTACTTTAGACAGTGATTTAAATAATTTTAGTCAATGCATCTAGAAGTTACCATTAAAGCTGTTATGCAACATTTATGTAACCGTTATTATGTAACCGTTGAGTTGTACAACGGTTTAGTCAACCACTTTATTCTAATATTTCGAATATTTTTTAGTTGTTAAGTTATGCATTTATTAGTTTGCTGTAAATAGTTTAATTTTTTGTAAAAGTTTTTGCACATACATATAACTCTCATGAGTAGTAAACGTCCTATATGTAGTCCGTCCCTAAATGTGGTCCCTAGCTGTCGTTTGTGAATCGGTAGACAAAAACTTAAGTTTGGGTGCAACTGAAAGTCTATTCACTCCCCTTTTCATCACATCATCACATAATGTACAAAAAACCCTGCTTAAAAAACTGAAAGCGTAATATTCGACGAAGTCAAAATTCTATTTCAACTTTTTTTAAAGACATGTTCTTTAGGGATGGTATTATTTTAAGATAGAAGAGAGAAAGACGAACTTTATTCACACAAACAAATCTGACACTGTCCTCCATTGAGGATAGCCCTAGATAGACTCAGTATACGTTAACAAAGTTTTGCTGGTCTTCGATTATAATCTTTGCAAATAGTATAAAGTTGATCAAAACATGAATACAGTGTATATGACTCATTTAAAGCAGCCACAGAGAGACATAATTACCTTTTGAAGTTTCATTTCAGTTTAAAACGAGTATTTGTTTTATTGATTAGCCCACAAACAAACTTGCGATGTGAACAACTTGCGGCGTCTCTGGCTTTAAAAGTACAGAAGAAAGCTTTCTTCGATTTTTTGGCACCCGAATTGCAGAATCCGCCATTAAAATAGTAGGATGTGAACAGGCCTTACAAATATACAATTCTACTGATATTTAGGTAGTACAATACAATATAACAGTGTGGACTCTGTCATTATGCACTGCAGTAGTACTACTACTGTAATATCACTGCTGAAAATGGATCTATGTATCTGTGCAAGGAAAAGGAATTGGAAAAAAAATCACGAAAATTAAATCAATGTTCGTCATGGTAACATGCAATGCAGCTGACAGATTCTATTAGAAAAAAATCCGAGAAATGCAGTAAAATAGAAAACCACAATAATAATGGTAGGTCAACGTAATGATTTTTAAGCAAAAATATCCTGTCACAATATTTTACAAAAATCGTTCATTATTTCTCTTTTGTTACCACGAATAAAAAAACCTGTATTCGATTCGGATTCCGAGAAAACCATAATAATATTATTATACTAGTTTCCTTTCCACTTTTGCTAGTAAGTTAAAAAAAAACATTATAAAATTATTGTAATCGTATAAATCGTATCTCATCCATCATCTCTTCTGTCCATTCCGTTTTCCTTCTCGTTCAGGAATTCAGGAATTCCTTCCACCGCACCGTCCACGGTGTGTGGTGTAATATTCGTCTCCATCATACCACTAGCATATTTTTTTTGCCTTTTGTGTTTTTATTATCGGATCCGAGATCGGTATTAATATTTTTTTTGTCACATTTTGTCAAAAACGCTTTCAGAAACTGTTGTTGAGTCAACAGTCCTGTCCTACAAGTTCTACCTACTACTACTTCTGACATCTGACTTAGAATTTAGGCAATTTATTTAACTGATCTTGTCACTCATTCGTATGTATTCAATTTTTAAACGTCCGAAAAATATAATAAATCATAATAACAAATAAAGAATAAAAATAGTTGGACAGAGACAGAATTTAGCCAGGTCCTACCTAACAACTGGAACATACTTTTAATCAAGAATCAAGATCGTGTTCATCCTACAAAAAAAAATTAAAAATGGAGCAAGGTTCAGCAAAAACTCCTTACGTTTGAAATTAAATTTTGCAATTGAATGGAGTTCCAGTTCCAGTTCCAGTTCCAGCTGCCTGCCCCCAAGGCACAACAGTAATCTTGTTGACCAGGATTGGAAAAAAAAAAGAAGTTTCACACAAGTCAATCGATATTTTTATTTTCTCAAGAGATATATAACATCAGTGAGAGAATCTATTGGTTTGGATTTGATTTGGACTCCGTTCCTCTCTGTTTATCAATCTACTCGACATCTGTAATTAATGCAACATCAACACCTTCAACTCCCACGAAAATCCAATTCAATATAAAAATATCCCCGGTCGAGTCAAGAACGTAAAAAACCCAACGGCTTCTCCCATTAAAGTATAATTTCGTCTGGACCGCCATTCGGCTTCGGCTGGCTCGGCTCATTTTCTATGAAGTTGATTTGATTTGAAGACGAGGGATAAAGGGACGAAGAGTACGAATCACAATCAGCGGGACTCTAGCTTCCGTAGTTCCCCCAGTCATTGTTCTAAATCGCTGTAAGTCCGACACGAGTAATTCTATTATATTCTTTTGTATATTTACGAGATGATAAATTAATATTTTAGCTAGATTGAAATGGGTTACATTCTAGCTTTCAGTCCGCTTACGCCTATTTAAATACCGGCAAGCTGGGATTAGTTGCTCAAAATTTATTCCGAGAATATTATCATTTTTCATGAAACACCGAAATTTCTATAATGTTATTTATGGTATGCCATTCGACTGGTCACACTATTTGAGTCCCAGTCCTAGTCATAATTTAATCAGAGATTTACCGAATATGTGTGGCTTCGGCTTCTATAGAATTTTACGACCAGGACCATTATTCATTCAACATTTTAAGCTAACAGTACCTACCTACGGAAAATTGAACAATAAGGCCCAAGATTCCAAGTCTCATTTTTATTACAAGCAAAAAAGCATCATAAATAATTCCTTTTGTATGGACAGGTATATATGTATACATACGTACTTACATGTACTAATACTTAATACTTTTATGCTATAATGGCATTGCATGGCTTGAAAATGAAAATACTATTTTAGCGACAAGCAAAAACGGGAAGTTTGACTTGTGATTAAATCAACAACTTTCTTTTTTTACTCTTTGACGTATTTCTGTTATGTATGTATGTGTAGTTTGTGTTGTGTACTTACACATTGTGACCGCATCATAAAATAGAGAGTAAGAACTTAGAATTTAGAAGTTGAGCAAAAGTAGGTAGGTTCTTCCAACTTTTTCTATCGAAATCCGAATCCCATGTAAATCACAAACAAGATGAAAATTCCTTTTGCTAATAATAATAATGCCGGCGTACTCATGTTTTTGTTAGTGTTACATAGCTGTAGGTACTTAAATCTAGGTAGGTAGGTAGATATATAAACATATTCCATCACTTCATCTAGTTTTGATTCGGATTTTCATTTCTCTCGGTCTTACTTTAACCAATCTTCACATACCTAGAAAATGTTTTATAGTATAAAAAGCATAGAACCTACAGCTTATACCACACAACACAATAAGTTTTCCGTGCTTACACAATGTCTTCTTGTACTAATATTTAAATCCATGCTTTTTGAATTTTGCTGTTGATAGAATACTTTGTGGCACAATACAGTACAATACAGTGCAGTACAAAAGGCCAAATACATTATACTAATGTGATTTGATTATGTAGAGGTGTACTTTGTTAGCTCCTAATAAATCTAATGGACAGGCTGATCCAAGTGGTGTGTAATAGGGGGATTGCCGATTGTGATGACACACGGGTGTAGGTAGACCCATAAGCCTGGCCGGATGACAGTAGTTAAATCACAGTACAATCACACAAAGTGTCGGTTTGTAGATCACAGTAGCAAAGTCGCAGTAGAAAACGGAAATACCTACGTGTATCAA
The DNA here is from genome assembly GCA_034695205.1 of Dicyrtoma fusca. Lineage (NCBI taxonomy): Eukaryota > Metazoa > Arthropoda > Collembola > Symphypleona > Dicyrtomidae > Dicyrtoma > Dicyrtoma fusca. Next base: position 7,283 of record JAQFZC010001670.1, on the reverse strand, counting down.
TCGTAGTAACGTTATTTCGTTAGTCTCTATCTTAAAATACGTTACAACTATTGAATCTGACTTGTATGAGTAGGTTCTTACATATTTAAAGAGCGGATGGGTAATATTTGCGTAATAAATCCGTGGTCACTATCACTATCAGTGGCAAATGGCCTATCCATTTCTAATTCTAACTTTGAGAAGGTGGTCAAATAATGAAAGCTTGGTCCTAATTTTAGATAAATATGTACCTACTTATAACTGTATGAAATTCGTGTGTTAAAAAGATACGCAAACAGAGCTTTTTGAACCTATCCGAACAATTAATGAGAAGGCTATACACATCGTATAACAAGTTCTGAATGAATCGACTGAGGCTTGAATAAAGGTAACCTAAAACTCTTCTACAGATTGCAGATGTTATTCATGTAGCAAACAGTATTTCTGTATGTATACCTTTAGCTTGTAATTGTAATTTGTAATGATGATATTATTCGTAGGTAGGTATTTTTCTTCGCAGTTTGTATGTATTTACTGGTGAGTTGACAGACGGTTGAAGGTAAGGTACTGACACTCACAATAAGTTTTGATAAAGATCAGGTTTGCGTGTGTCGGGGAAATTAGAATGTGTTATTTCTTTCGTTCTCCTCTTCTCCTGTCGGATTAGTTTGGGTGAAATTTCCCAATTTTCCATCACCTCTCCCACTCGCACCCGACCCGTAAGCTAAAGTGTAAGTGTATCAAAGTTTAATGTAAATATTATATTAGCAACTTGGTACAAAAGTTGGCCACTCCATGCAAGGTATGTACAGCCAGTCAGTTTATTAACATTGCTTGACTTCTAGCTAGTAGATTGTAGATTCTTTCTCTTTTGCCCAATGTACATACATCTATAGCCTATAGACACACGTAGAAGGTTAAGAGTATGTACGATCAAGTTCTATAGTAGACCCTGGATTTATATGTATCTACCTAAGTAGCTCTCGATTAATTCACTGACATGACCATCCTTCCAAATAAATATGCATGTAGTAGAGTTTTGGTTTTGGTTGGTTGGAACTACGGACTACTGGTCCTATAATTATAAGAACTATGAAGCTTTGGGGTGATTTATACACGGGGGCAGGGTGTGTGCTGTCGGTGGTGAAGTGGTAATTTTAGTGACCTACAGTCGTAGTAAATTACATTTGATTTTTATGGGCAGTCATTGAGACGGGGCCCAACTTCATTTTATCACCCCATAATTCTTTCTCCCGTCACCTATAATAATGGGAGTGTTAATGGGGTAGGAATGGTAGGATGGTCTCTGCTGTTGACTTTGACCGGTCGGCACGGAACGATTCTTCCTTCTCGCTTAAATCCTTTTTCTTATTACATTGGATTTTGAGTCCTAATATTCCGAATATCCGAATATCCGAACCGAAAAGAGAAAACATGGAATTAAATAAATTTCTGTGTCGACTCGCTTTCACTTTCCAGTGTAGAGTGTGTCCGTATTGTGTACATATACATCGAGCTAGATTAGATCCTGTATACGTGATTTTGTTGGGTGGCTTTTATCGTTTGCTATTCCCCTGTCCCTACATTAGTAGGCACTTCCCAAAGGATAATGGTTGAATTTCTACTACTTGGCTATTTTGAGGTAATGCAATGATAAATGTAGCTTTCGTAATAGACCACACCACGCTCCACAACACATACACACGTTCTATTTAGATTTGCAACAAAATGGTACAAAGTTGCTAATGCTACCAGCCACGTATCTGCGTACCCCTAGAAATACCAGGCATCAATTATATACAGCTACCTACATTTGAATGGGACGAGGGAAGGGAAAATGGGCTGGCGTTTTAAGTTTACCTTCCGTATTTACTTTTCCTGGGCAATTTGTCATTTTGGTATTATCATTTATATGATATGAAATGAGACTCAAGCAAAAGTCAGAGAAAGTCCAGCGTATGTCCAGATTTAGAAGAGTGCCTATGCTTGAGCAAATAATAATCCTTAAAGTATTGAGTACGAGGTCATAACTTCCTAACTTTTGGCAACACGAACCAATAGATTATATTTCCCTCGAGGACTTCTCATTTTCTAACAATATCTCAAAGTATTTTGTTGTGCTCTGTTTTCCTTTCTCCTCCAGTTTTCGATCATTCATCCTACACACTAAGATTATTCCTGATTGAGTTGAAAAATAAATTTATTTCAGTTTCGTAGGTCTGTATATTGTAAACCATTTGTGAAAAATTCTCAGTTTTTGTACGGTGAACACGTGCTCCGGTGTTTTAAAATAAAAGATATCGAAGATATCTCGGCGGAAGCGCTGTAAAACAGGAAAAACAGTTCATCTTTGTTGTAATCACAGTCATGGATACCGTAGCTAATGACGTGAAGAAAAAATTAGACAGACTTCGTGTCATGAATCCGTTTGCGATACAAAAGCAGACCCGGACTGAGGCAAGAAAACAAGCATTACGGCGTGCAGAAGATCAGTAAATTATTGCTAATATTATTAACAGCATTTGGCGATTCTTATTGTTATTGTGAACATCCGTGTAGTAGATCTAGAATGTACTTCAAGAAGCATAGAAATTCAGTCCAGCGTTATGAGACATAACAGTAAATTCTCAGTAAAAAAAAAGATCTGGTTATTGATAGAAGCAGCTCTGTATTCTATCAGTAATCAAAGGGATAGTTGTAGATACATACGATATACATATATATACCGATATATACCGTTTTTTTTAGTTCCAACAAAGAATATTTGTCCAAGTAATTTATTATCATACAGGGAGGTAAGAGAAAAGAAAAGAAAGTTCAGTTAGGTCCGCCGCCAGCAGTTTTGTTCGGGTGCTTTCTCCGGGAGCAACGCGAGAGAGAATTCAATGAGAATTGAGGGATACATAATAATGAGAACGGTTCTAAAAATGATACACTACGTGTTTCTCTATGTATTCTGGACTCGAGTTTTGCACAGTCTTTCTGCATTACCTATTCAGAGTACCCATTCCAGTATTCGGCAAATTGCGACTGCCAAATTCAAAGCAAGTCAGCTATCAAAAAGATGGCAATCAGGCTAATTTGCAATTTGCAGTATCCCCAGCTCCTGAATTAATTAATAAAATTTATGAGTTGAGCATTCAGTTCGTCTCCAAATTATGTATAGCTTATGCACTAATGCACTTTTCTGTGATGTGAAGATTTTAATTTCCTTTATTACTAGTAATATTTCTATGAATACTGTATGAAGCAGGTTGTAATATCTGCACCTAATTTGGATGTAGCCTCTGCTCTGGCAAATACTATCGTATTTAACCTTAGCTTGACTTTAGACTTTCCCTTGAAGGTCTTTATGGCATCATTGCAAAGAGACTCCTTTTGAATGGTCAAGGAAGTAATACAGTGTTTAGGAATAAGTGGAAGGAGTCTCTTGGAAAGATTTTGATCGTCTAGGTTTCACATACATAATAGAAAAAGGTGCAAGAGGTTGCGATCATTGTACACTTGTATTTTTACATATTTTCATGGTCGTTTTGAGCTAAGACTGTGATATTTTTTCGGGCCCGAACTTCCGTGTCCATGTGCGAAGCCTGTCAGTGATATACACAGGAATGAAAAATTATTTCTCATGTCTTTCATTTCTATTCAGTTTGACTTGTTGTTATTCTTTTTCATCGGTTCGTCCTGAGTCCACATTTGCATTCCCATTTCCACCTGCTGGTCTTCCTTTCCGTGTCCTGTCATTACCAAATGTACACAAGCCAAATCTACTACACCAAAAAGGCATGCATGCATACATGTATAGTGTATCTCATTTTATCTCCATGAGTTTTTATTGTAGCCGGTTAATCGAACGATAACAATAGCCAAAGTCAAAAGCAATGGCTAGCACAAGATAAAGAAACACATAGTACGGATACACCCCATAGGAAGCTAAAACCTCCACCTGAAAAATAACAGTCATATTGTACAAAATGCCTATACATATATATGTATAGATCCATCATAAGTACCTACATATATGTTTCCTGTAAAAGCACAAAAAGTCTACACATATACAAAGACATAGGGACTTTGACTGTCCATTGCTACTGCTGTTTAATTTTTTCCTATAAAATACTGTGTAGATAGGTGTTTGGAGTTTAAACGCACCTTGTATTATTATGTTATTGTATATTTTGTATTTAGTTACCCGCCTCGTCTCGCCAGTCAGTATAACTTTGCACTTGTTACCTCTTTGACGGTCTTGACTCTGTCTTGTCTTTCCTCCGCTTTTCAGTGTTTCAAAACAAAATACAATTATTCAGTGCTCTTTGAAGTATCATTTAGCTACACTGTACATATTAGATCATTTTGCTTTTAAGTGGAATTAGATTCAAAATGTCGTTAGTTGCAAGAATGCACCGACTAGTGAGGAAAATGGATAGGTCTGAAAGGGGTGATGGAAGGGCCTTTCCTTCAGAATTTGTACGGCTTGCTATAGCTAATGATAGACTAATAAGTTCATTATACATATTTTGTATTGCATAAAATAATAAAATCTCAATAATCTGTACTACTAAAATTGTATAATTTGCAGTTAGGCAGCTGTATTGAATGTATTTTGTATTGTGTAATGGATTCGTTCTGAAATAATTACAGAGTGCTGCTGCCGCCTTAGCCAAAATGGCAGGGAAAAAGAAAGGAGGAGAGAATATCTCTCTACAGATTGAAGTGGAAACTGAGATGCAATGGAGGACTCTACTTCGACGTGAAGGATTGATTGGTATGACCATCCATGAATTTTATATATGTATTTGATAAGTATTTTAGCTTTTAATTATAATATTTGGTTATTAAAACTTCCACTAAATAGTAAATAGTAAATTTCTCTTTAATTAAATACTAGTTGTTGATGTTTACGCGGGTTGGGCTGGTCCATGTACAAGTATGATTAGCATCTTAAAGCGAGTCAAAGTTGAAGTGAACGATGATCGCTTATGGCTGGCCATTGTGAGTTCATAGAAATTGAAATTAATTATTTACTAAGTTTGTTTTAAGTAACATAAATTAAGTAACTGAAAATTATGCTAATTAGTTTTCGGTCTAATTGAGAGCCATGTTTTACAAGTAAAATAAAAATATAAATGGTTTGGTTTCATTTCATATTTTCAGGCCAACTCAGATGATATAAGTGATTTGCTCATGTTCAAAGATCAAAGCGAACCCACATGGCTTTTTATTGGGGTAACCAAATACCAAATATTAATTAGTTGTAAGTATAGTACTTAGGTAACACCTACTTTATATGAAAACGCTCGTCGAATTAAAATAGAAACCTAATTTAATTCCACTGTATAAAATCATCATTAGAAGGTAGAGTTAATGTAATTTCCTAATGAACTGAGGAGAGTGGAAAAGTTAAGACACTGAATATTTCCTGCATAGGGGGGAAAGCCAGTGAAAGTTTTCCGAGGAAGCAATGCGCCTAAGCTGATAAACGTAAGTAGTAGTTAGTATTGTAATTAATTAGAGTAGTTGATCATAATGATCATTTAATTCGTTTTCAATTTGTAAATCGTAATAAAAATATTATTGTAATTGAATTCAAATCTAAATAGCAGACTAACTTGATTTAAACTTTTGATTGGCTGTAGCTCATTAAATCGGAGTTTGAAAATGAGCTGCTGTGTATGCAGGTAAAATAGATTAGAAACCCATCTCTCAAATTTGTAATACTGAACAAAAATGAAAGTGGATACATTTATTTAGGATGAAGATGAAATAGACTTGATCAAAAGCATTTCTATCCATATCTATGTTTTATAGGGGAAAGCCAAAAGGACACTGGTAAATTATTGGATTTTCTTTGGATCTGAAATTGTCCTGTATTTCTTATATTACATGCGATACGCGTACTTAATTTGATAAAATATCATCCGTAAGAAAGTTTTCATTTTCGGTTGTGAGTAAATCCCATACTTGATAATAATTACATTGGAATGATTTCCTCAAAAATCAGATTTCCATCGACGACGAAGTCTCACGTAGGAAGAAAGCAGAGGCGGAAGCTCAGAAATTAGCAAAAATGATCAAGGATGAGGATGAAGCAGGTATAAGTTTTATATTAAAATATGTACTCTGGGCCCAAGAACACCAAATAAGGCAGGAAATAATAATAAACTGTGCCATTTCGTAATTTGATTCACGTGTTCTCTCTGCTATATATATATCTCTACTATATTTATGATCACGACGGCGACTGTAGCCAGAGAACTTAATCAATTACGGAAGGAGTCCAGTCAGCGTCTCATGGGAGCCATGGAACCATACACGGTGCTTGTGATTCAGTCTTTCTTATTAGAAACTGGAGCCGTTACTGAGATTCGTGATTACCTCCTTGGAGAATTTAAGGTAGGTCTATTTCATATGAATCAAAATTAGAAAAGAAAAAGCACAACTTCAGCCCTCGAATTGTATAGGATTTGATATGTTTCCGTTTATTTGCGGATTTTACTGGTGGACTGTGATTTTTTATATTTTTTATCGTTCCATATGTAAACGTACAGATTGAGCAAGAGCGCTACGTCAACTTAAATGAGGACGGGGTTCGTCACCTTTTTCGAATACCTAAGGAAATTCCAGATCCAAATGAACCAATGGTAGCTTACAATTTTAACATTTTTTTATTTATTTAATTTTTTTTAATTTTTTTGTTTTACATATTATTGTTTTGTAATAAAAATGTCGCTTGCAATTATTGATTCTAGTAATAATAACTTTGAAATGAATGGCAATGTATTACTACTATTTACAGGATTTTGGTTACACGGAAGAGGAAGAGCTCGAGAATCAGTCTAATTTCACTGATATGACTGGTAATGATGAAGACATGGAGTTGAATTCCATGTCAGAATCAGCAAAAAACTCGTTGACAGAAGATGGAGGGGAGGATGGAGATAATTTCAATTCTGGCTATGCTAAAACTAAACCGAAAAAGAAAAAGATGATCCCCATTGTCCTACCACCTGGCTTGGTGGGTGACACGCTCGTCATGCTCCTCGAGAGTGTCGAAATTCGGAAAATGATGGCAGCGGGGAAGAGACCGGAGCCAGAGAGTCTTCTTCAAACAGCGGATGATTACATTCAGCTAAAAGTTGGTCCAGTGGATCATAAAGATGCTCTTGAACATGCTCCTTATTCGTAAGATTTTAAAAGTTGTTTGAGTCACAACTAATCGTAAGCTTTTTTTTTTACTAAAGTATCGACATAATTTAGTGCAAACTAGAGTTTTTGTTCAATCTGTATCATGTTATACACCATTC
>JAQFZC010001669.1:0-27915 GCA_034695205.1 Dicyrtoma fusca | reverse complement strand
ATATGCTTACTAAAATTAATTATTTACGAGCGTATTTACAGATACGTCTGGCTGCTTTCGAAGCTCAATTGGATCTCCCGAAGCTCAATTGGATCTCCCCCTGCTGCATATATACCAGCCATATATCTCTACAGACTTAACAATCTACATACAGACATTACTATCACTAAAAAAAACATTAAAATGTTATTAGAATAATAACAGAGCGCAACATGACTTTTATATGATTTGTAAAAATGTTTTCACTTTTTCAAAAGCAATGGAATTCCGTTCTACCCTTTTTAAATGCTCAAAAGTTTGCTTTATTATTTTCAGAAGCTTTAAAAGTCTTATTGTACTTTTTCAAAATTGATAATAAGCCGTTGCGTGCATTTTCAGAAGTATATATTTGTGCCAAAATCTCAAAAACTTTGAAAAGTGAGTTTGCACGTTTTTTAAAGTGTTTGAATATCATGCATTTTTTGAAAAGGGTTAAAAGTCATTTTATACTTTCTGGAAGCTTGAAACAAAAGCAGCAGCAGCTCGGTTGCTACAGCTGAGTTTAAGGCAACAAGTAAATACTGTATTCTTCATGTTTTGAAATTTTGCTACTTACAATACCACGAAAATGTAATATTGTAAAATTAACTTAAAATCTGAACTGTGAGCACTATGAAAACAATATATTTTCACAATCAAAATTCCCGAAACTCAAATCAATAAGTTCCACGAAATGAGCAAGTAATAATCTACATTAAAAAAATCAGCGACATAAAGACTAAAGGCTAAAATATTTCCACTATTTGCATTGGCTTCATTCAAAAATAAATAAATTCATATCTTCAACGATGGCACTGAGTCACCCCACCAGTTTAAATTAAGTTATGAAAACTAAACCTAAAGATTGCCTAATAAATTAATAATTACTTGTAGCACTTCCGCTAATTGAATTAGTACTAGTGCAAGTACAGTGTCAATGTTTGTGAGGAGAAACTAAAAACTCAAAAGATGTAATTTTAATATTGTAGGAAAAGTTCATCTGTGTCAAATGATTATTTGACTGCAATTTCTATTAAATCAAAATAATCATGTATTAAATCTTGTAGCGAAGCGCCGATTGCATCTTTCAATCGTAGGGGTAAATTGCTATGCGTTTACCAGATTTTTGCTGTTATTAAATGTCTAATTGACGGGCATTTCGCAGTACTTGCAAGTAAAAGTACTGTGATCAGTGCATGCTTTGCTCTGACTTTTGACAATATTTCACAAACTCTTTTTATATACACGACAGAAACAGCTTATTTAATGACCGTTAATTATGTATGTGTTGAAACATTACTCGCGATTTTTTTTATTTAAGTAGACAATGCAATGCTCATCGGTTTTTGTAAAGAATAAGAATCTTAACTCTAACTCTGAGTACGGTATTGAACGGTGACCCAAGTTTAAATGCTGATTGTATGCGTTGTTTGAACATCTTTAAATATATATGTTTCAAAATGTGTACATACCGCATACTTAAGTCAACTGTAGATCTGTAATCTAATCGTCATTTTCCGTACATTGGGAGTTATCATAAATTAAAATGTAAAGTAAAGGTTAACCGGCTTTCAGGAGAGGAAACTGATAGAGAAAGATGAGTGAGTCAAGTGATCTCCTACAATACAAACGATACAGAAGCTTGGCCTCTGTCGTCTCACAAGAATCCTTTTTTTAAGGTTGAGACAAAGATGGTCTATTTTGAATTTTTCCAGCTCCAGCTTTGGGCTTTCAAGAAAGGTATGTAGTACACATAGGAAATGGCAAAATCCATGGCCATGCTAATTGCGGCAACAAATTAAAAATTTAATTAAGCTACGAAATTGTTTTCGAATACTCCTAATATGGAGCACCATCATAATATAGGACTTCATAATTACTCAAATTAAAATCTGATGACGTGTGTTGGAGATTGCTGATGTTGCGATGACGTCATAATAATAATATTGTTTATTTATTAAGATTGTAATTTGACTGATTCTAATTTATTATTGAAAAAATTGATTATCACTGATGACAGTGGCAATGATCAATGCTACGACGAACGAAAGAAATCAGAATCGATAGATCGTCGTTCACTGAAAACTATTTTTTCCCGACTCTGAACTAATTTAATGAAAACCCAGATTTTATACACAAAGAATACATTTTTATTGATGAAAAGAGTGAATCAGATTCCATAGTGGGATTTTAAAAAATTGCGATTCATCGTTTTAAGGAACATGCTTTTAAATAATAAATACATTATGAGACTTAATATTATTAATTATGCTAACTTCCATATCAAGTTATTCGCCATTTTCGAGGAAGACGCTTATAATCTAATAATTAAATTAAGAAGCTGGTATTATTATTAATTATTAATAACAGGATTTAAACTCTATTTCATCCACTGAGTTTAAATAGGAGCAATAGTAAATTTAATGCATAGAGTTGGTCTGACCAACTCTATGCACGCGCGTATTTTAAAGAAAAGAGTAAATAAGTAAATTAGTCGAGTGTACAGTATTTCGGCGATGCCAACACTGATGCGGCAGTTGGTTTGAGGTACAGCCAGGCTAGTTTTGCTCGTAGTGTACTCATTGGGTCTACAGCTGTGCTGCAGAGTTGCGACGAGGAGGGGGCCGGGGGGTGTTAGGTTAGACTACTGTTACATGTGACGGGAAAAGAGTGGAAAATTTTGTTAGCGCTCACAAATGAACAATACAAAGCAAGTGCTTACCATTATTCACAGAAATGAGCAGTGCACGTAACCTCTCCAGCCAATGCAGTACAATACCTACCAGCTACAGAGTAAAAGCTAGTAAAAGCTACTTGCCACTATACGGCCCGAAGATAGAAGCTGGACGAGAACACCCAGACTTCCAGAATGGAAAGTGACACTATTTTTTGTTTAATTAATTAATCCACCATTTAATGCGAAATATTCATCTCAATCTTTTTTCGTATTGCTATTGCAAAACTTTTGAAGATCTTTCATCGCTTGAAAAAATCTTTAATCACATTTCCTACTGAACAAAGGTAATGATAAAATTAACAACTACTACCGATTTAGATAATCGTAAGTTATAATTGTATAATAAAAGTTTTTATCACTCGTAGTACTTTAGACTGATTTTAGTCCCATAATGGTTTCTAATTTTCATAAATTTGCAGGTTCAGACGAAGTTGTACTGCAGTCAACAGGAGGGTTCCTGGAGGATATCTTAGCCACTCTGCAATATATCAAAGACTTTAGTCAACTGCTGTTGCTTTCAGTATTTATCAATCTGACCTCAGTTCAAAACAAGTAAAGCTGAAATTAAAAAATATAGAGCTTTATTTCATTTTTATTTTCAATTTTAATTAGAATAATTATTGGCAGCATTACCTACAACATCCAATCTAACTACAGTTTATTCTAATTTTTGTTTATTTTCATGATCCACCAACATTTTAACCAATGTCAACAGGGAGCAAAAATACTACTGAATCTGTTTTTTCACATTACACGTTAAAATGGAAACCCAAAGTGAGTCAACAACCTTTTACGGAATTAGATTTATTCTGAGTAGCATTAGTCGTTGCCTGTACGAAGTTTCGTGGGGCAAATATTAGTTTCCTGACGACCAACTCACGCTTTTGGTCTTACAAGATACATCGTTTTGCATCTTCCAATCTGTAGCCCTGTATATCAAAAGAATTCAACTTTTCTGTCCCAAAAATTTTAAAATCATAAACATTATTGTGATAAATAATAATCAAATTGTATTACGTAAAATGTTGGAAATTTATCTGACATTAGAAAAATGTATCAACAACAGTCCATAAGACGTACACTGGCAATAATATGTATTCAAATTTTTCTTTTTATGTCTCAAACGACTCGTTTAGTTGATGTCAACATAAAGTGCAAAGATTCCAGATTCAGTGGTAAAATTATAATTCCGAAAAAAAGTATGTCTATTAAATTATTCTAAATTTGGCAAAATAGGCCTAGTTGTAAATTATGCCTGTACGAAGTTTCGTTGGGCAAAAATTAACCTCTTTGACACCCAGCCACACTGTTTGGTTACGTTAGATACGCCTTTTTGCATCTGTAGAAGATGACAGTATTTCCACCATTACGTGACTTTCTTTCATAAATCACTCCTAAAATAAGTAAATAAAATATTATCTATCTATTTCTGTTGCGTCCTTCACGCATAAGTTTAGAAAAAATTTGATTAACTAATGCAGCACAGTACCGCTTCCAACAACCTTAAGATTGCGTTTTACTTTGATATCAGCCACTTTAGTATTTGTTATGTGATTACACATTATGCCCAAGTACAATCAGGTGGAGACGAATTAAATACCGTGTATTTATTTGAATACTATGCTTATCAGTAAAAATAAGGATCAAATTATTTTTTCAATCTTTTAATTTAATTCGGGAAAAGAAGTAATGTTTGGATGATATGTAGTACGTCAGTTAAAATTTAAGTGAATTATACATTCCAGCTTCATAGCAAGTAATAATCAATTTTAATTTTCAGCTCAAAAACATTCACGAATACATTTTATTTTTGCAGAGACGCTTAATGTTCGTGATTTTAAAAAACCTTTTACACACTTCCAAGCTCTGATGATAATTGACGAGTTCCTCAATTGTAAGTTATAATACGTTTAACACATGTAATTTGGAAATCTATATTTATGTGGAATTATAAATTATACTAGTTTTCCTAAGGGGGCATCCTTAAATTACGCTTCAGTTTTTGTAGAAACCCACCCGTCTACACATTATACATAAATTTAACATTTACATTTGTCAATTAAGGACCCCCCTTCTCCCTCCGACACTTTGAAACGTAATTTAAGTACGGGCACCAAGCTCTTGTTAATTACAAATCTATCCGTTCTAGGCGCAGGGTTGTCTAGTTTGCATTCTATGCTGGATCTACCCCCGAAAAACAAAAATGACAAAGCATCGGTGAGATGAATTAAAATTCAATGCTATCTTATTCCAAATCAACAATTCTATTGTCCATTATTACAATATAAGTAATCCTTGTACATAGGAAGCTGCACGTGAGGCAGTTTTGGAGTACATGGTTGAAGCCCTTTCCAATCACCAACTATTAGTACCAGTCAACCCGTTAGCAAGGCTAAAGGATTTCTTGGATCAGCCAACTTATTATTTCGGTCACAACGTGCAACGAGCGGTGGAGCGTAAAATTCGCAAATCTATTTATAATGTACTTCTACCTAGCCGAAACCGATCTGTAAAGAGAAAGCAGAGCAAAAACTTCAAACCTTAAGGACATACTGTAATATGCATGCTCTGAATCTTACTGTACAATTGTAACTGTACCTAAACTAGGAGAACGTCTAGTTACCGCATGCATTCCTCATGTTCTCACAACTATTATTGAAGTTAATTATGTTTTAGGATTCGTCAATGTTCTTCAACCCAGAATTTTACATTAGAGATAAAAACCTTAATTAAAATTATTCAATATTATTAATTAATTACCTGTGCGTAGTGGTCCTACAACCTTTTTCTGTTCACCGTTACGTAAGTGTCTATTTCTAGACAAGGAGATGCAATCATATCATGTACTGTAGGTCATACATATTATTATTATTATTTCATGAAATCCATGGAGTCAGACAGGCATCTATCTTACCTTCGTTCCATACAGTTGAAAGTCGAGTGTATAGCAGGGGTCCTGTGGTGGAGCACTGGCTTGATACAGTATTTTATTGTAAAGTAAGCGATCATCTTTACTAATCTGGACAAGTTTGTAAAGGATCACCGCTTATTTTAAAGTAAAGTACAGTGTCAAGCCAGATTTCTACCACCGTACCCCTACTATGCACTACACAGTCAATTGCATGGAACGACGGCAAGATGGATGCCTGCCTGATTCACTGCTGCTCATAAAATAATGGTAATATTTATGATTTACAGTAAGTATGATTGTAGTTCCTTGGCTAGAACTAGAGATTTACTTAACAGTGAACTAAAGACTGCTAAAGGACCAACACACACAGATAATTAGTAATATTTATTGAAATTAAATCAGATTTTTACTTCTATAATTTTCAAATTCTGGGCAACCTAAAAAATGACTCTGAGTTAACTACTACTCGTTTACTGTTCTTCTCCACTGCCACGAACCAACTGAACCTAATAAGTGTTCGTTAATCGTTTAATTTCACAATAATTGTAAATTTTGATATTTTAATTCAAAAAAATAAGAACTGTTTCAAATTTTTTAGTTATTTTAAATAATCACGATACAATTTTATTCAACTAAATAAATTTAATTGCGTGCTGTAAATAAACATAAATCAATTACAAACTCTATATGTGAAGTATGATATTATATTCATTTAATTCTTCTTTCTTCACGTAATATTTTATTTAACAAAATACATATTTTTTTGAAAATATTAGTACGTTAATTCTAACAAATTGCAGTATTGTGATCAACAAGGCAAGGTTCTTGACTAGTTCTAGTACTGTTCGACCACGAAAGAAGTTCAATTTCCTCGACAAGAGTAGTCAATGTAGAGTACTTTCCTTTGCGTACTTTCCTGGCCAGAAGGAACGTAATTACCGCCACGGCACACATAAAAATGCAAATAGCAATAAGTAGTACAATTTCATGGTCTGGTTGTTGATTGTAAGACACATTCCTACATAACAAATATATTAAGTTGTTTTATTTGTTACACAATAATCTGAGCACATTAAAAAAAGCACCTTTGTAAATAAAGTATTTTGTAACCCCAACATTTACCTGTGTTCGAGAATGACAGTGCAATCGTGTTGATTTGTAAGAATCTGGAGTTTGCCTGAAAACTCTAGATCCAAAACACTCTTGCGGCATGGAAACTGAATGTCATCGGCATGCATCCAAATACATTCTTCATCAATGCAGCTTGAGCAGTTTAAGTAATCACGACAAGAGAAAGCTACAAAATAACCAATATCACACACCATTAACCTTTTGTCTGACCATACCTATCTGCTGTGAGTTTACTTAGTATGTTTTTGACATTACCCATTTAGTTGCTTAGTAAGATACTATAAAATCAGGACTTGTATGAATGAATGTATTGCTTTCCGTTATTGAAAACTTCAGATTGAAGACTAAACCAAACAAGTTAAACCAGCAGACTGTGGGATAAATTTGTATCTTAATAATGATTGCAATTATAAGCAATGCTGGATTTTTACTTGAAGAGACGGCTTTGCTACGTTACCTTATTTTCTTGTATTATTCCTGCATTACGTACATGTATTACCAACAAGTTGTGTTGCACTCACTAGAATCAGTGCTTTGATAACTAGAAACTAATTGCTAAGCTGCAGCAGTTTTGTTTCAACATGTTTATATGCATAATACACACGCATGCAGCTTAAAATGATGCAAATAGACTCATCTACTGTGGCCTGAAAGGTATTATAAAGACTTTCGTCATCTGATCTGGTTTACATTAATAATTTCTTTTTAAAATGGAGACACATAATAACTTTTGAATTTACTGTCTACACAATTAAAAAATGTAGAGCATTGCTGTGGAGAAACGAAATCTTGTTTTGGGCACAGAGCAATTGTTTGCTCTCATTACATACATTGCTTAACAATGCGTACAATATCAACAAACATATTTGTGTCGCAAGTGAATTAAAATTGTGCCATACTAGATAGTGTGCCAAATTAGAAAGTACTGATCTTTTGCATGCATAATTCCTTCATTGCTAATTACTAAATAAAAATACATTGTTTTAATGAAGTCTTAAATATTTGAGGAAGATTATTATATTGTAGCAATTATTACTGTGAACGCAAACCTTTATTATGTTTTTATCATACAAATTATACCAAAATCCACAAAACATATTAAAACGAATAGTGTAAAAATATTATCAGTTGTAATAGCTGCTCCGTTCAAAGATTGTTTCACCTGTCAACAGATTTTTAGAACTAACTTAGATAGTTTTGGATATACTTTTCTAGTTAAGTCTGCTAAACTCTAGTTTCTATTAATTATAATTGACACCAACAATCGTGAAGTACTGGATGCCTAAGTCGATTCAGAATTACGATTTCGTCAAAAGGTATGTAATGTTAAAACTTATCTGCATTAACTATTATTTACGTTCTAATTTAGCTTTAGATTGTAATGTTTTTAAATTTGAGCGCAATCTTGTACTATTTGTTTTGTCTCATTGAGGCTTTTTAGCGTGAAGGGATCTGAGCTGTACATACAAAAAACATTATTCGCTAAAAGTTGTCATTCTGTGGTAATCAGCCTTCTAGCGCTTGTAGTTTTTAGCTAACATAAACAATGTGGGTTCTCATTGGATCCTAAATTCCAGTGTTTAATTGGTTGTAGTCAAATGTTCCATACATGCATTATTGTTTTGACGTATCTTAAGCTTGATTAGATTACTTTTTTCAAGTTAGGTTGGTACTATTATCAAAGGATCGTAGCTACAGATGAGTTAAATTTTTTTAAAGCATTATTCTAATCCGTCCAAAGGATCATGTGTGGTCGGACTGTACGCAGTAGCGTAATATGGGTAGAAGAGTAATCAGAGAAGTACGGTATAGTGTAAGTGGAGTAGAGTAAAGCGAGCGGGGAGCGAGCGTAGAAAAGGAGAAGAAGCCGAGATTGTCGGTTGAGAATTGAATCTGATGGCAGTCAGAGTTCAGGCAGCAAAGCGACAGCATCTAGTTTGGAATTGTTGTGTGTGAGCAGAATCTTTGAGAATTTGAATAAAGTCCCATTGAGGCATTTGTGTTTATACAGAAGCTTTTGAGATCTGTGTTGGTGCAAAGAATTATTTATATTTAATTATTAGGTCTTTTAGTTAAAGCAGAAATAAAGAAGCATAGTTTGATTAGAACGGTATTCAGTCTGGTCTGCATCCTTCGGGATGCAGACCAAACGGCTCTCTTATTCTTGAAACACAATAAATTGCGTTTCCATGCTAATTACTACTTACACAAAAAAACTTTAATTAATCTAACTATACCTATAACATAAATACACTGAAAAGCCTTTCTCAAATTCTATACTTCTGCTTACAAATCGATGCCTATGATATTGTATGGTTCACATAGATTCTTAACCTAAACTTTTGCTTCTTAAACCCAGTAGTCTTAGATCTCTTAGTTTAAAAAAATTAAACTTTCTCTTTCCAAATGACTATTCTGTGATTTACTCCAAACAAAACTTTCGATTACCCTAGGCACTTCTACTGCTTATATTTTAAAACAAAACGTCGTAAAATACCTCGCTAAAACCGTAAGATTAAAATGATAAAATACCTCTGTTGAAAATTCTTTCTGAACAAAACCATTGATTTTTTATTCATATTTTTCTTAAAATTAATAGTAAAACTAATAGTAACTTAAAACTACGACAACGTGATATTACAAAACAATGCAAATTCATTTCTATAATTACCCAACCTCTGCTTACAATTCACTGCCTATGCTACTCTATCGTCAACGTCGTTACTTATCTTAACACTTTACTTCTCAAAATTAATTTAAAATTAGTTAAATAATCCCAAATAGATGCAGAGCGGACGAAACCGTTCTAATCTAACTACGCTTCTTTATTTCCGCTTTACTTAAAAGACTTAATAAATAAATATTAATAATTCTTTGCACCAACACAGATTTTAAAAGTATTTGTATGAACACAAATGCCACAATGGGACATTAATCAAATTCTCAAAGATTCTGCTCACACACAACAATTCTAAACTAGATGCTGTCGCTTCGCTGCCTGAACTCTGACTGCCATCAGATTCATTTCTCAATCGACAATCTCGGCTTCTTTTCCTTTCCTTCGCTCGCTCCCCGCTCGCTTTACTCTACTCCACTTACACTATACCGTACTTCTCTGATTACTCTTCTACCCTTCTTACGCTACTGCTTACAGGACGTTAAAGTGCAGTTGTTTATTTGTGTTTTTGTTTATTAAGCGTTCTATGTTCATATATTGGAATTGGTAAAATTGGTAAAACAAGGAGTTCTAGTAACAGTAGAGTTTAGATCAATCAAGACCCTCGGCTCAGTGATGGTTGTAGGTTCAAGTAGAATCGTAACAGATGTGTGTAGTGGATAATTTCGTTCCTCGAGGTACAGCGAAGCATAAACATAAGATAGCAAATATCTTGCATTGGAAAACTGAAGCATGAAAGCCCACGTAAACCAATTTTTTCTATAGAGTTCTCGTACATGATGAGCGCTCCTCAATACGTATGCCGTTACTAGATGCAAATCCATTGCTGGAGCCATCCCTGTAGCACGCAGTACCCATAGGGAGCTCCGAGAGATCTAATGACCGCTCACTGCGCCATTTAATGCCAACGGAGAACCCCTTGGAGCTAAAGTCCACCTGAAGTGTCCAGTCCGTCTGCATATGAAGTATTGGGTCACAAGTGCACCAGTCCTCCTATACAAACGCGTGACTCGCTGGATTGCCAAAGAGTTGGGTACGCGTCCGCAGACCTCGTACTTTCAGTCTATGCCACGCGCTATCGGCCACCGCCGTAAGAGTATTCTCAATAGACGTAAGTCAAATAATGCATTCAATAGCTGAAGTGGGGATAGATGGTGATGCTCCTGTAATCATGACGTACGCATACCTCTACACTTTGGTGATTCGTTTGACGTACGTCGACTTACAAATTGCTGTTGACCATACTACTATGCTATACTCAAGCAAAGGCCTAACTATAGCCGTGTATGCCCACCTAACCACTCTAGAGGAGAGACCCCATCCGTTTACCCTGGCATTAGCAACAATAGCCCATAACCACATTAGCTTAATATGAGATGATTAAGTGAGCCGCCTGTCAAGGGTGACCCCAAGATACCACACTGTATGCTCGAACAACAATGACTCATCCTCAAACACAAGTGGAGTGGAGTTGAGTCTAGTGTTCTTTGAAAGAATTACTTCAGTTTTATTTGGGTTTAGCTTAAGCCCGACGTCGTGACCCTAGCTTGACAATCCTTAGACCCTCCTCAACTCTGGATTTCATGTCGTTTACTTTGCCTCTTAGAGAGAAAGCAGTATCAAAACCTTGAGAAAAGAGGGATGGTACCTAGGTTATAAAGACCTGCTGGGGACCGCAAATTAACATATTCCAAAGAATAGGGGAAAGTACCCCATAACCGCGGGCAGCCCTGACTCGTCTCTCTACAACTAGATACACCTGATAGCTCGGCAACCGTAGTTCGCTTATGAAGGTAGTAATCAATCCACCAAATCAGCAGAGGTTCGACGTTAAACGTACCCAGCGCAGTCTTTATAGCATGGAAGGAAACGTTGTTGAATCCCCCTTCGACATCCTCAAACGCTCTGAGAACCATCATCTATTATTCTTCAGAAAGGATTCAACCAATGTCACTCTGTTAAAAGCGGCATCAGTAGAGTCTCCAATAAGACACGTAAACTCTTTTGCTACTCCGAACACTCCCTTCCAGTTTTTGATTCCGAATGTTGCAGTCAACCAATCTTTCAAGTGTTTTCAGAAGAAAGGCGTTAAGTTGGAAATGGTTTTATAAGGAGACTTCGCCATATCCATTCCTCCCAGGTATAGGAATGAAAACGACTCTTGATTTTTGCCCACTGACTAGAACATATTATTAGGCAGGAGATGTAGATCGCCCTTAGGCTTTCCAGGACCAACGATAGACCATGCTGAATAATCATTGAAAGCACACTGTCGATCCCTGGCAATTTGAACGGCTTAAAACTATTTACTGCTATTTTTAGCCTTCTAACAGACAGTAATATTATATATTATTATTATTATGTATCCCGATAGACACAGAGGGAAGTATATTCCATTGGAAAGTTTGCGGGGTGACTGTCGCTAAAAAAAATTGTGTGCGAGTAGAACATCCAGGGCAGCTCAAGGAGAATCAGCCACGCCATTAGTGGTAGAGACCTTAAGCAGCACAACCGTTTAACCCTACTACCGGACTTTTCAGCGACCGCATCCTTGTGTGATTTGATCCTGCCACAAAATGCAAGCCATGAGTCGTTTTTTGCCTTCCTAAGGGCACTATTGTCCTCGTTACGTGATTACGCATAACTCTTTTACTGAAACGTGTTCCGGGATTGGCGAGAGCATATCCGCTTGTAGAGATTTGCACCTCCTTCTCAACAAAGATAGCTTTCGTATCCACCACAATAGTTTTCTCTTTGTCTGGATTGGCTTTTGGGGGCAGGCAGTCTGCAAGCTGTCTTAAAGAGCTACCAGTAATGCGGCCACCCGCTTATCTACCTCCTAAGTAGAGTAGGTGGGGTTAACAGCAAACTCTTTAGTTGACTCAACCAAGACGTCTACAAAACCTACTTTAATCTGCCTTCCTAATGTTTCTATTCGTCTTCTGAAGAGGGGTGTCGTTGGTACTCATCGAGACACGTAAATATGGGTGATCAGACAAGGACTGTGCATCCGACAATCTTTATTCATTATCACACGCTCAGCTAAGTTATTTGCAAGCGTCCCTCAGTACCTCAGTGCAATTAGAAACGACAAATGTGGGTGAACTTCCCGTATTAACAACACTGATAACCGAGGACATCAAGTAGTCAAGGGGCAGCTCCCCTATAATATTGTTGTCTGTACGCAACCGTATAAGGTAGTGCGAATTTGTTTCCGCCCCAATCACCACAGGGATATGGTTATATTTGCAGTGAGAACCAGAGAGCGAACAAGCCCAAAAGGTGGAGCGGTCTCGTCGTCTCCCGTCAGTAAACAGATGCAAGGATGATATTCTCAGCTCCCCATTTGGTATTATTATTGATGTTTTTCGAAGCCAACACACATACTCTAGGAACGTCCTTAGTGTCCGCTACAAAGAATTGGTCATGGCTCCCAAAAAATCTAATTTCAATTTTAAAGTAATAGGGATCTTGAACTAGAAAGATATTCGACCAGATTAGGGAGATAATGGAAACTCGGTGGTTCTGGGTGAGAGGTTGTCACACCACTCTATCCCGCAAACCACATAAAGATGCGACTGCGGCTTTTGAGTGATGAATATTAATTTCTGTCAGGACAATGCAAGATGTCATTGCATTGGCACTCACCTTATCGTGCCTACTTACCGCGCTCCCCCCGAACCACAGGATCCCTTGGCGCCCCTCCTCTACTTACCATAAGCCTGAAGACCAACTTCCTTTCTAGGTAGTACAGCCATTGTAGTTCCCTGATTGTGTCCGCCGATTCCTTGTTCATAGCAATGTACCAGAAATAGGCAGCTACTGGTCCGATTTTCCCTCCCTTTTTAGGCATACACTCAATCTGCCTTAAGCGCTATGATGGAACAGGGAACACCTTTCCACTTTCAATACGCTTAATTAATCTTTGCACTAACTCAACAAATAAACTTTTATAACTCATTTGTACAGAATTTTATGCTGATTCTGGCATCTATAAAGTTATTTTATAAAATTGAAAAATATTTATTTTAATTTGACCACATCGTAACAAGTCCCAAATTTAGGGCTCAAAAGTGATGGAACAAGACCTGAAAACCATGACTAAGAGCATTCTTTCTAGTAAATTAAACCAAAAAACATACACTTCTTACGTTTAAGGACCTCTAGCCCTAACTACCTTATAGCTTAAAGTCTGCGTGGAACCGATTCGACAAGTGTTTTTGGCCACTTCTGGAGATAGGTTTACCCACTCATCGAGAATCGGAGATTTTAATTTTTTTGCGTTTGAAACTTCCGTTTCTTGAAGTTTGCTAGCCAGTAATTCTCAAAAATGTTGTGCTGGATGAGTTAAGGGGATTTGGAAAGCTAACATAGTACATTGATCTTGGTTTTCTTCAAAAATTCGGTAGCATTACGAGATGTGTTGTTGGGGTCGTTGTCCAGCATGGAGACCACGTGCCTTCCAGGTCCAAGTTTTGGGCCGATTGCTAAGCATTCTGGTTCATTTCGGCTTCATAGGACTCCACTTTGGTCCACAAAAAAAGAAAAGGTCCAGAAAGTTTGGAGAAAGGACAAACAAGCAATGACAACAAGGATAATGCACCGACAGTTAAGCAAGGTGGTGGTTGTGTTATGTTGGGGGGGTCAGTAGAAGCCAGTGGCCCAGAGTCAGTTGACTTTATCGACACTACTACGTATGTGGATGTCTATGTCAACATTTTAAAACTCAGTACTTAGCAATCGGCCCAAAATGTTGGACCTGGAAGGCACGTGGTCTTTATGCTAGACAACGACCCCAACCACACATCTCGGAATGCTACCGAAGTTTTGAAGAAAACCAAGATCAACGTACTATGTTAGCTTTCCAAATTTCCTTACCTTAATCCAGCACAACATTTTTGAGAATTACTGGCTAGCAAACTTCGGGAAACAGAAATTTCAAACGCAAAAAAATTAAAATCTCGAATTCTCGAAGAGTGGGTGAACCTCTCCAGAAGGGGCCAAAAACACTTTTCGAATAGGTTCCACGCAGACCTGAAGCTGCAATTGTATATAGTGGAGGCCCTAAAAAGTTATAAATATATGTTGTTTAGTTCAATTTACTAGAATGGATGCTCTTAGTCATGGTTTCCAGTTCTTGTTCCATCACTTTTGAGCCCTAAATTTGGGACTTGTTACGATGTTGTCAAATTAAAATAAATATTTTTCAATTTTATAAAATAACTTTATTCATGCCAGATTCAGCATGAAATTCTGTACAAATAAGCTATAAAAGTTCATTTGTTGAGTTTTTTGTATTGGGCTGCATCAGCATGTAGTATTTCATGGATACCACACGCGTCACTCGCCAAGGCCGTGAGACATATTGCGATTATAGTAAAAAATTGCTTTCAGGAATTTCTACTCAACAACTCGATAAGTAGCACGAAAGTGCTGGCATCCCAGCAGCAGAAAGATAAGGGCCGGCTGAGGAGGAGTCCACAGAGCGCAATTCCTTTGACTGCCCAATCACTCAACGGTTCCCCTATCAAGATGCCGCTGGAATACCAGAAACCACTGCACTACCGATATGCAAACCAGGTCACTCACCAGTTGGTGAGAAAAAAACTCAACTAGAGCTGGGCCTAGCAAACCAGAAGATGCCAACACACAAGAACGCAATGGGACACATACCTGGAATTCAGTGCTCAATTGTGAATAAATTGGCCGCCACAGCTCCGGAAAAACCCGTAAAATGAATAACCATCGCGGTATGGATGAAGGGTGTCCAAGTAGAACCCGTTTTAGGAGTCCTGTAATTTACCAGCTTCTCTAAAACCGGTCAGCCACGAGTGCAACGAAACAGAACTCCAGAGACTGTTTCCGGATTTTTGTTTGCCCCTGTCACACACCACTAGTCGATTCAACCGGGGATTTTCGTAACACAAAAAACACAAATCACCGCGCAACGTTACGTGGAAAGCAAATCTCGGTGTGTTGGTTGAACAGGTGTAATGCTCCATTTGTTGAGTTAGTTTAAACATTATTTAAACGTGTTGAAAGTGCAAACAGCTCCACTGTTCCATCATATATGAGTTTGAGTGTATCTAAACTTTGACGTGTTAATGGTGGGACTGCGTCTCCGCAAAATGAAGAGGAATTTGAAAAACGTTTATTCTGTTCGCAAATCGTTATAATTTTGTATGAATGTTTCAATATTAAGGATTATTTTGGATTTTTAAAACTTGCATAGTTTTCAGATTTGTTTTAGTACTTTAAAGGTTTTCATTAATTTTCTTCATTTAGTGTTATGATTCCTAAGTTTTAATGATTTACATGTTATGATTTTCCTACGTTCAAATGATTTTTATGATTTTCATGTTTACGAAATTTGTATGAGTTTCAATCATTTACATGAAGTTTATGATTTTCATACGTTAATATGAGTTTAATGATTTTAATTAATTCACAATTTAATGATTTGGCGAACTTCTATGATTTTCATAACTTTCCTTCCATGATTTTCATGTTTTGATGACTTTTCGTTTTTCAATATTTTAATGATTTATATCAGTTTGAATACATACTATACTATATATACTGCATAGTACTGAGCTATATATACCATAGTGTATTACACTAAATATACTATATAGAACCATTCTTAAACGTAGCATTCTATTACAACTTGGGTGTTTTGTTATAGTAAATACCTTAGTTGAAATATGATCCTTGGTTCAAAGTATAGATTCGAACAGGTTGCTGGGATCAATAATTCTTTATTTGAAGTGGATTTCATTAGTTAAAGTAGAGTTCATTTTTCAATGATAGTTCTTAGTGAGAGTATGGCTTTTGGTAAAGCTCGGGGGTCAAAGGCAGTCATTGTTTTATGCAGTGTTCTAGTTTATTTAGTGTTCTTTATATAAAGTGTCTTTTTGTGAAGTAGTCACACGTAGAGCTTATGAATCCAGTAAGGTGCTTAGTTTAAGTCAGTTTCTTGGTTAAAGCTAGGATCTTTGTTGCTTCATTAATGTTGCATAATGTTTGTTATTGTGAGGATGTACCATGCGTTTACGCTACGTTTACTACACTAAAATCGCTCACACTACAGTAATCGCAATTTAAGCTGTTTATTTACACCTTACTGTATTCGTGTTTACCGGTTTGCTGGACTAATAATTAATTGTTATAAAACTTGCAGATACGGTTAACCTTAAATCAGTTCTTATACACCTTTCTATCAAAGCTGCGAAATGAAGTTCAGCCTTTGTATGTAAGTCCTATTGCGGATACGCAGCTTTCTTATTTTCTAATATACGTATCTAAGACAAAACTTTTAATTATTAATTTGCTTTGAATATTACACTATTATATAGACTTTTGGTGGTTCAATGGAACAAGTGTTACATTCAAGCAGGAAAATCAGTTAGAGATGACGCATCTGAAATACCGCCAGCTCCGTTTTCTAATGGTTGCCGATTAATTTTTAATGAAATAAATTTATCCTCGCCTAAAGAACAACAGTTTGTTGAAATTACGAGATTTTGCGACTCAGAAAGTAGTAACCGTAATCTGATCAACATGGATAAATACAAAATACTTTTTGTTGATCAGAGTGGGCACCTGATAGGCGTATGTCAATTACGAGACACATTTCAAGTTACTTTAGGATTTTTTTACGTGTTAGGAATGGAACAAGTTGAAAACGTAAATTTAGAAACCTCGGAATGTCAATTAAGTATATTTCAACCTCGGACAGTTTTTCCAACCATGCAAATACGTCTACCTATGGGAGTTGACCAACCGTTTGGCCTTTTACTTGTGCGAAATGACAGAACAGACGTTTTAAAAGATCTTAAACTAATAAATGATGGTGCTAATTACAGATCTGTCAAAATAACTACTCAAATGGAAAAAACAATTGTTAAAAATCTTCAAGATTACTATATAGTCGGAGCAAGCACCAGGGCTGTGTATTGTGAATATTTCAAACGGTTTTATACGCGTTACACCTTAAGCCCAACTGTTATGTTGCGCGATTGGGATAACCAGGGCAGTGAAATTGAGTACAGCATTAACCGATGCGCCGAAATTAATCACGTTGGTTATACGCTCCCAATGAAGCCTGAATTTATGAAATACTCTTTATTAACCCCAGGAATTGATAATGCTTGCAATGAAGCCTTTATTCATCACGTTGATCCACAATTACTGCAACCGCGAGTTCTACCTGACAATTGTTACACTTATTTTGAAACTGCACAAGCAGAGTTAGATTTTGTAACGCATCCGCAAACGTATCATAACAATCTTAGAGTTGCTAGAGCGAGTAGTTCACAGAGGGTTGGACCTAGCAATTTAAACGTTGAAGCTCGATCTAATATAAGCTCATTTGAAAATCAATCCATTGCAAGAGATGCATTTCCGGAAAGTACCAATTCAACTGATTATGTACGCAGAAGAGGTAAAAAACCAGTCGTATTTAATTCCAATCCAATAGATACAAACACGTTTGAAAATGAATTGGACAAAGATAAGCCATATTTGTGGAACGATTGTAGTCGATTTAGTTCTACCTACTGGAACGACATACAGTCTCTGAAACAGCAAACGTTAAGAGTAGATGAATTAATGGTCTCAAATATATGCAACTGGATTGAGTACGTCAAACCAGCGCACAAAATACGCTGCCGAATCTGCAGAAAATTGTTTCAACAAGGCATTTTAGTTGAAAGACCTGGAAATATACCTCTTATCATCACTGACGGCGTTGGTGATTTAGTTTTAAAAGCCAACATGTCGGTTTCACTTGCAAAACACGGAAATATGAAACTTATTCTTGACCACTTAAACCATCCTTTGCACATACAAGCATTAGATTATTTTAAACTTTTTGACTCTGGAAAACGAAACACAGAATTGCAACAGTCGTTTGAAAGAGAGTCCGGACCTTTTCGTCAATTTATTAAAGCAACGGAAAACGTCATAATTTCAGCTCTGCAAAGTTCAAGAATGGGCATAAGTTTTAATAATTTTAAAATAATGGCTGAAACATTAGCTTATTTTAACATACAAATAGGCCATTTGTATCAAAACCCAAGCGGAATGAGTACTAGCCTGCAGGTTATTTCGCAAACCATGCACGAAGATTTAATAAAGAATTTAATCATTAATCAGCCAGAAATAAGCATATCAATAGATACCGCAACAGATGTGGCAGGCTATAGCTCAATGGCAATTATATTTAATACATATTCTGCAAACAAAACGCTGGAGACTTATCTTTATCGAATTGTGCATATGCCAGAAGGCGAAACAGGTGTCAAGCTGTTCAGTATGTTTTTAGACTGTTTAAAACAGGATAAAATCGATGATTATGTCAGGCAAAAAGTAGTTGCTTTAACAACTGATGGTCACCCAGCGCTTCTTTCAGTTTTTAGAAAATTATTGAACAACTTTGCTGCAAATGAAATCGTTGGCATCCACTGTCTTTGCCATCGCTTAGAATTAGTTATGAAGCGAAGTTTTGATTCCATCGACTACGTCAAGTACATTGATGACAACATTAACAAGTTGTTCAAATTCTTTAGTGCAAAGTCTGCAAAAAGAAACGACGTTTTAAGGCAAGAAATTAAAACATACGGGGTTCATTTGTTTACGCTCAAGCGAATTCAGCGCATCCGGTGGGTTAATTCAAAAGTTCGAGCTCTGAGTCCTATAATAACAAGATATAAACCAATTATTAATTCTCTTGAGAGAATTGCTGCAGATCGGAGCGTAAAAATTAAAGTTAGAGAGCAGGCAGATCAGTTGCTTGATGTATTTAAAACTCCCCAATTTTTATCAACCATAGCTTTTTTATTAGACATTAATACTGAGATTGCAGAACTTTCTAAACTTCTTCAAACACGAGGTAACACCGTTATTGGAAAAAAGTCTATGCGACAAGAATTAACAAGGTCTATGCTTGCAATGAAGTCTAAAGTAGGGCCAAACTTAGAAGTACTCCTAGCTAACTCAGAACTGGAAGCCGATGATGAAGGGTTTAACGAAATAACATTGAATGTGTTTGAAACAAGGCAAATAAAGTATTGCCGAATTTTACTCAATCCACCACTTGCAGACTTTGTAGAAAACAATCTAAGTCAGCAAAAAGACCAGTACATTAATGCTGTAGTTTTAAGTTTGGAAAATTATTTCCCGGAAGATATTGAAGACTATATGGAAATATTTTGGATCAATAACCTGCCTCAAAATTTGTCTAATGTTGGTACATACGGACAATATGAAATTTGTAAACTTAATACAAAATTAAAATGGGGCTATAATGACACGAACTTAAAAGCTGACTGGAAAGAGTTAATTCAATCGTTGCTCACTAACCCTTTAGTTCAAGTTAGAAAATCGGATACCCCAGAAGCATTCTGGAACTTTTTTCTCGTCAATCGTGAAGGCATAAACTGGTCGCCAATAACGTCCGAAATTGTTCAAAAAGTTATTACAGTTCAATCAAATTCAGCAGAGAACGAACGCATTTTTTCTATGTATGCGTACACAAAAACTTTAAGAAGATTCAATCTACTCCCGTCTTCGGTAGAACACATCGTAAGAATTCGGTATAATAGTAAGCAAGATTTAAAACTTGTTGACACTGTTAGATACGCCAAAGCTATGTTAAAAGTTCACTCCCGCTCGGACGATATTACGCGAAGGTTGACATGGAAAAAGCGAAAACATGATGGTCAGGTGATAACACACGAGCTTCAAACGCAAAATATTTTAAACCACACGATAGAAAATTTGGAATCTAATGGTACTGATGATGGCATTATCTATGATTCCGAAGAGAGTGAAAGTGACAGCAATCCTGAAAACAGTGACGAAGATATTTTAAACTCATACGAGGATGACCTTTAACCAGCCAGCAACTCTTAGGGTTACGGGTACGGGAAAACCTGTAAGTTTCTAGGGAAGCTATATTTAGAAGCCATCCTAATTAGTGCCTTCTAACGTAGGCAATTGTGTTATGCTTTGCTAACTTTTGTGGTTTGTCATATACTAATATCTAAACGTTTGTTGTAATTTCAGACGCAAACCCTAATACCACAAGTAAGAACAGTATATTATGATGTTTGCTGCAGCCTGGGTAATGAAAGTTCAACGAAATCTATATTTGTAATATAGTTACTCACTATTATTCTTTATAATACAGCTTGTAAATTATAACCGATATCATCATTTGCACAATTAAATACGCAATGTATTTCGATTTAGATAACGAAACGGGTCTAACGGACTAATTGTTTCTGACCATGCAAATACATTTTCGTTAATCATTTTCATAAATACTAAATGAACAAAATAATAACGCTTATTAAGATTAGTACTGTGTATTATTTTAGTTTAAGTTGGATCATATTTGTCTGTCCGAAGAACTTAAATTATGTCAGTTCGCAGTCGGTAAATTTAGGAGAAAAGTAGCAAAAACATATTTAACAAAATTGTATATACATTTTCATGTTATTGTTTCCTGTTTAATTCAAATCAGTAGTTCTTCGTACTCTTGATAATTAATAATGTGCAGTTACAGTAAAATCAGTTTACATTATATAACATTTGCGAAGAATTGCCGATCTAATTAAACGTGTAATATCTACATTAGGTTGTTTCTACTTGTTTGTCAGTTTTGCTTATGTACTGTAAAGACAAAAATCGAGATTCTTGGCTCATTAACTCACCTGGATTTATGTATAGGCCAAATGCTAGAGTGTGCCTAAATCCTGCGACGGCTGCTTGAGGGCTACATAACACTTTAAACCAGGTGACTTAATGAGAGAAGTATCTTCGATTTTTGTCTCTACAGTAATTGTCCACCTTCCGCCAAACGTGATTGTTTGATTAGTGTATGTGATTGGATGTACGCCAAAACATCTGGTTTTTATGACGTAAAATTTAGGTTATATCTGGAGCGTTTGAGCTGACTACGGATTCTTTCGAATCAACAAGATCGGCGTTTTTGGTAAATTAATGTTTTGATTTTTAAATATTTAATTTTAGATATAATGATCGTAATGCGTTTCGTTTGTTGTAAGTAGAAAATAACATAACTAAATATATTTTTCATGTAGAAATTCTTATTCAATCCATTATTAGGCAAAGAAATTGTACCACATCTTGCGATTAGCGGTCATTGTTTGCTGCGTTAACAATAATAACACATTAACTCCAAGTAGTAAACATTAAGAACTGATCTGAAGTGACCGCTAGTGTCTGTTGGTTTGAAGTTTTCGGCGACCCTACAATAATATAATTAATCAAACTTACTAATAAGCATTCGTTTTGTTTATTTTTGAGCTTCTAATGTTATTAAAAAACAATTTCAGTAATACTGGAGGGTACACCTTGGAAGCAGATTTATGGGATTTGAAGTTGTATACTACGTGTGAAGTATATATGAATCAATAATTAATAACAAATTTAACTAACTGTAAATGTTGTAAAATCATGTTTATTTTTATACTAACACTCCTCTTTAACTAATGATTGAATTTGGGTACATTTCATTTATTATATCACTGTCTACTTTGAAATAGGTGCTTAAAATGGTTACTTTAAATATATGCTATATGTTTGCACCCAAATTGCTATGAGGCCGGTAATTAAGATGTCACGCTAAAAACTCTATTTTTTGAGCGCGATGTCACATTTTTTGTACCCACCACCAACCTAATGTCACGATAGACATTTTTGAATATAAACTCCATGTTTTGTTTCGATATTTTTTAAAATTTTTATATTGCATCTGTCTAACTTGGTAGCCATAAAGCACTCTGAACTTATACTGCCGACCCGTCACATTTTGTCACTGTGCCCATCCCCGACTAGCCGCGACCACCGTGACGCACTCTTTTAATGACCCCTATTGGTTTCAATCAGTTAATTCTATACGCACAAAGTACTGTTAGTACACGGTTAACCTATTAATAATATTAAGCTGCATAATTTATTTCTTATTTAAAAGCATCTTCCTTAAAACTATGAATCGCAATTTTTTTAAATCCCACTATGGAATCTGGAGTGAATTATACTTAAATAAAATCTTTAGCTACGTTTCATTACAATTTTTGTTAAAATCTATCGATTTCTCACTATTTTATTTTTGACTTGACTAAAGCCAAGTCTGACGACCAGTTCATATTTATTTTATTACGGCGCCAGCCGTAACAAATGGTCCTTCTCACCTACCTGCATCTACACCTACGGATCTGTGTCCGTCTGCTTGCCTGAAGCGAAGCCCCAAGAGACGCTCTTCTTTTGAGGTATCAATGCTATAACCATTCCATCCATAATTGTAGAAAAAGCAGTAAACGTTTCGATGCAAATTAGGTAGTTGGCGAAAGAAGTTATTTCTTCCAGAGAAACCATATGGATTGAACAGCAGCATGATTAACTAGTTTCGTAATATGTTGTCGACAATTGGAAATTTTTAATTGGCATGCCTGTGTGCGAACCACGTTTTGCATTTAACCTATTCGCTGAACTGGGAAACCATGCAAAGAATGCTTTACAAAAGTGTTTAATTCTATAAATTAACGTTTTCAAAACGGTCAAAACTAGTAATTAAATAACACTTTTTCAAAACGGTAAAAACTAGTAAATAACACACTTTTAAAACAGTTAAAACTAGTAAATAACACACTTTCAAAACAGTTAAAACTAGTAAATCACACTTTTTCAAAACAGTCAAAACTAGTAAATCACACTTTTTCAAAACAGTCAAAAGTAGTAAATAACACTTTTTCAAAACGGTCAAAACTAGTAAATAACACATTTTCAAAACGGTCAAAAGTAGTAAATAAAACTTTTTCAAAACGATCAAAACTAGTAACTAGCGGTTTTGAAAGGTCAAAATCTAGAAATTACCTGTTTTAAATGGTCAAAATTAAGTATTTTACCGTTGCGAAAAGGTTAAGGTTCACGGGATAGTTGAGAAAGCAAAGTGTTAATTTCGTTTACCTAAAAATTACGAGATATCACTTAAGCATTATATAATTGTCAAAAATATCTCCTTTCGCCAAATTCATAGCCCAGTACATTAAAAACCAAAACTATAATTATTTTCCTAATAGAATTAAATTGACCTTTTAATTGCAGTATGTAATTGTTCTATGATGCTACCTATACCAGCAGCTTTTTACTTATACTCTAAACGTAATGAGCTCATATTTTGCCAACTGGGCAAATACAAATTATGCCCTTAATGAGAATCTAAATTGAGCTAATTCGCAATTTAGGACACTTAAAAATAAGAAGTTATTTATTTCCGGTTCCGGTTCAAAAAATGTCAAACCACACTAATGCGCAAGTTAAATAGCTAAAACTAGAGCACTAAATTGGAATTTAGGTGTAGCTAATTTTAATTTAAAACTTTTAATGAAATTAACTGTGCTATAGAATGAGTTTTCATTTCGATTAAATTGTCACTTCTTCCACTAATAAATTCGAAATACTGGCATAACCTTCTAACAGCAATTTCGACTCAACTAAGTCTCAATTTGAATTGAGCTTTAAAAATGCTGACTAAGGAAGAATTCCAAAAAACTTTAAAAGTATACCAATTCCTCTCGCAAGTTAATATCTACCCTCTCACGGTTGACCTGAAATCAGGAACAATTGCTCTACAATCACAATCAGAAGCTCGCAGGGCAATCTGGATAATTTATTACATTATTTCTGCAATCGTACTACATATTATTTCAGCTTGTAAGAACATTCCAGTCTGTGTTTTTTGTCCGGAAATATTTCAATAATGCACCATATTCCTGTTCAAGCTTTCAGCTGCATAGGATTTACAACATGTGTTTACTTTGAAACCAGTTTGTTTATTGAATGACCTTCTGCAAATATTGCATTATTTAACCGCATTTTCAAGGAAAAAGAAGGTGAACTCAGTTAAAACTTAATTTATTATCAATTTAGTGAAAAAATAATGTTGATTTTGCATTATAAATTGAAGGACTGCGTCCTCAGGAAAAGAGGTTCTTTCGCATGCGTGTTAGGTCCATAAGGGTCTCTGGGGTGAAACAGGGTGAATTTAGAACGCTAGAAAGGGAATCTACTCCCATGTTTTTCGATTTTGTGACCAGAAATATTGCTGGAATTTTAGTTTTATTGCGTTAGTTTAAAATGTGCAAAAGTCACGGTCGGGTCCAAGAGGGCTACTGTGCTTTAGCCCCCCCCCCATGGTTAGTAAATTCGCTGGATATAAAATAAATGTTTTAAAGAAAATAGTATTATAGCTACTTTTTATGTTTCACTTCATAGCTCTACGTTTAGACCCTTTAACAGGTCTTAAATTGCTTCATTTTTAAGAGTTGGCACATCCATATTGAAAGGTTGACTGTTTAAAAGATAAATGTCCTGAAAATATTAGTAATGAATTCGAAATTAGCAAACCCTTAAATTGATGAAAACGCGGCCCGGGCAGCCCCATAATATACATACACATAGTAAAATAAAAATTTGTTCAAGTATTTATATGTATACACTTCAAAAAATCACCACATCATAATAGCATCATAAAAGAAGTGAAGTCATTTTTATACATTATAATCGTATCCGTATCATTTTGATGCGTTGGGATGCATCTTAATGATGCGAACTAGATGGGGTCCAGATGAGTTCCTTCATAAGATCGGGAATTAACATGGGCTAAATGTGGACCTCATCATATTATGATGTCAGAAATCATCATAATGATGCGATTATAACTAGTAAAAATGGCTTCACTTTTTCGGAAAATGATGCGGTCCGGATGATTTTGGTAGAGTGTACATATACACTTCATTGACTATTATTGTGTTCGTCTCACTTCGTCGTTAGAGGAAGAAATAAATTATGTATTTCCCTCGCTGTCGTACTGCAAACTTCGGTTCTGTAAATTGTATGTACGTAGATAGCTTCAGTGCCATCACCAGTGGAAATGTTTGTGGAAGGACGAAAAAAAGCAAAATAGTTTTAACAGTAATAACAAAATCATTATTTTTAATTATATGCAAGTTTGATTAAATCAGTATAAAATAAAAGTTAGTGATAGCCAAAATGCAAATCATTTTGTTCATTTAACCACGAATTCAATTACATTTAGTACATTATTATTTACATCAAGACGAGCCTAAAAGTGAGTTATATTACATACTATACAAGCTAACTCTTCGACAATGAAAAATACTTTAGTTTCTTGTTTTTAATACTAAAATACGACTAATTATTTGTCACGGTCAACGTAGGTATATGTGCGATAATTTAAGATGTTTGAAGATTAGCAGCGAAATATTTTTTTTTAACTGTCCTTTAATCCTTTAAGGAAACTCAAACTGTAATCCATGAAAAGAATAAATATGCATCGAGAATGGAGACCGTACTTGAATTTATTAAATCCTTAAAGAGAGTTAAGTGAGTGAAATAAAACTACCGTCAATCCATATAATCCGCGGTGATCAAGATCAAGGCAAACTACTGTCAAGTATTTTATGCAGCAACAACATAACAATAATATTGTATTTATGAATTAAACGTGAATTATTAAAATAAGAAAATAACGGATACTTTTTAAAGCTATCATATAAAGTACATTATGTAAACACACGTAATTTAATTCATCCTATTTTTAAAAGTTTAAATAAAAGGTAATGTATGCCGTAATTTATTTGTACCGCAAGTTTATTACCAAAGTCAATTAGCAAGAGTGCCGTTCATTTTGTAATCATTAAAAGATAAAAAAAATACTTGCATTGTTGGTTAAGTATTTACTATTGATCAATAAGAAGTAAGAAGTGAGTCTGGACTTTCCGGGTGGGCTGCTACATACGTCGTCGCATCGCTTAACCAAAAAGTTTTATGAAATCTGAAATTGTCAAAATCTGGAAACCAATAAACTATTTAAAATTTTTATTTTTTATATAAAACTTATACAAACTGCAAAGAACATGGGATTAACAGCATCATAAATTAAAATCTGAGTACATAAATAGTGTAACTATTATTATTATTATTTTATCTGTACTATTTAACAATAACGATATTAATAGCAAAGTTGCAGTAAATTATTGTACCTACTTGCACTATAAAAACATTAGATTAGACTACATTATATTTATTAGATTACAGAAGCAGGCAGTCGGCATTGATTCTTGATTATATGCAAACAAATTATTTATATAGGGTTCGAGTTCCAATCATAAAGTATTATGAAACAGTCAATTCAATGAGTTGATTTTTTGGTACAATTAGCTGCAGACAGAGCCACATGGCTTATCCGTTATGTTAAGCGTAGGCGGCAAATTATCTGTCAAGCATTAGCGTAAATTATTGAGGAAGAAACACTGTGACACAAGCTTAGCTTCCTCTCTCATTCGGACGGAAATCACAACTACCTTTGCATATTCTTAAAATTCTAAAATAACATTTTTGTATACATTTAAAAATATCAATAGCAGTTGTACTATATTTGAAAAGTCTACTACTATTTTTCACTTTTTGAAAAGTTTTAGCTTCCACTTTCACTTCGTCGCCTAAGAAGCAAAATGAAGCACATCATATTTTGGATTTGTATTTTAACGGTTTTATCGTCTTTTAAAAGTTCTTGCTTTGGATACAGACTTGTCAGGTTGAGATCGAGAAGGTCTATTTTTGATCTTGCCAGCTCCTGCTTTAAAGAAAGGTGAGTAGCGAATATAGGGAAGGACAAGATCCAGCGCCGTGCTGAGTGCTATAACAAATTGAAATAGAAGTTCAACATCTCGAAAGCTGTAGTTTTAAAAGCTTTATAAAGACAAACTCGTCGTACGTAAGTAAATAGTTAAGTAGGATTTTAAAATTCATAGTACCTATTATATTCTGAGGCTGTCGTATTCTATACTTGACTTTCACCTCCAGATACGGACACATTTGGAATGCAAACTGGCCCGTCACATGAGTCATTAGAGTTGTGTAGCTCCCTCGAACTTCTTGCGACTCGTCTACAAAAGTCATGCACAGTTGGCGTAAATCTAAACAGAGTTAAAAAATTAGCCAATTATATATTATTACTTCAATCTAGATTAAAAAATAATATAATTTTACTATTTTTGAAATGTCGCACCATAATAATTAATTACCTTTGCAATTAACAATGGAATCACGCTCACGCATCTCCTCCACATCCTCAAAATCAAAAATCGCATCATCCTTTAAAGTACCCACGTTTTCCCCCGAAAACCCCGTAAAGCAGCATTCTAAGGCAGGCCAGTCATATGCACGAATCGCGTTTATACCATCATTCACATTCACAGTCTTTAAGCCCAAATTAATTTCAATGCTCAACTGCTGCAATTTCACAAACTTCCATAAACCTGTACGGCACGCATCCACAAAATTAAAGTATTTAGTATTAATGAACAGTATCGTCACATTTGGAAATAA
>JAQFZC010001668.1:0-27931 GCA_034695205.1 Dicyrtoma fusca | reverse complement strand
ATCTATCCTCTCAGGTTTCCTAGAGGTTTAATTCAAAACTTGTCGAAAATTTATCACATTTAGGCACACCTACCCTACCTATTATAGAAAATATGAAAGGAATTTTGGAAGCGACAAAATATGATAGAACCATTTACTCAAGTGATGCTGACCTTTTCAAAAGGTACAAAAAACAAAATATACCTAATACTAACCTTTTTAAACAGTGCGTTCAAATACATGGCACTACCATGGGTAGGGTAGGTGTGTGTAAATGTGATAAATGCTTAAATGTGATAATTCATCGTTTTAAATAGAAAATTTTGATGGAATCTTCTGCCTGTTTCATTTTCGACGATACGATCAGCCGTTGAGAACACTGTGTATTTGTGACAGGATCGGTTTGAAAACGAGTCCCTTAATAAAAGATTATCACATTTAAGTATTAACATATATTACATTTACACCCACTTATCCTAGTTGAAAAGGGCAATGAAATAAGAATGAAAATGAATTGAAAAAGTACAAAGCACTAGGCTAGCCCTTTTTAAAAGGTGTAAAACATGTTCATGACATTTTCGAAAAGGGAAAAACATGCTAATAAAATTTTCAAAAATTGAAAAACATTCTAATAACCTTTTCAAAAAGTGAAAAACATTCTAATAACCTTTTCAAAACGTGAAACATGCTAATAATCTTTTCAAAAAGTGCAAAGCATGACAATAATCATTTAAAAAAAAGGAAAATATTAAAATAACATTTTTAAAAAATACAAAATATGACACTATCCTTTTTGTAAAATGCACAGCATGGTAGCAAATAAACTTGTCAAAAAGTGCAAAACATCGATACTAACATTTTTAAGCAGTGAAACATGATCCTTTTCATGAACCTTTTCAAAAAGTGCAAAATAGGATGGATACTAAACTTGTACAAAAGTCAAAGCGCAGCATGGTGGTAATGATAATACGTACTTTCAAAAGGTTTCATAATTGATACTAACCTCTTTCAACAAAGGCAAAGTATAAATATTTTTTTACTGCACAAAACATAACGATAATCTTTCCAAAAAGTACAAAAAATTGAATTCTCTCCTTTGGAAAATGTCATTTCAATGAAGTCATATTTGACAGCCCCTTTCTTATTCCGACAGTACTAGTGTGCACTGACTAGTGAGCAGTGAAGAGTGAACATGCCCTATACTTTGCATCTGTATAATGTTACGCAGATACCCTAACAACCAACAACACTAAAATGGCCTTCCCGCTCCTGAATTCACAGATGGAGTGAAGTGGCTAATCGTCAGCCTCAAGTCCTTTCAAAAATCAATTAAAAATCCAGCAATATGTTGCACCTAATTACTTTATTTCAACATTGCGTTCTGAATGCTGTTTTTCATTTGATGTGGTGGTAGCTTAAACTTAAAAATTACGGTCATTTTACTAATTCTACTTTGTAAGATTATGTGGATTTTATTATTTATATGATAGATTGTGTTAATCTGAATTTCGAATTTCCTTTGCATTGCATTGGCTATCTAATTTCAGTTCACTTGTCGTCGATCTAGAGATCCAAAGTTCGCTACTGAATCTTACTCGACTTCAACTTTAATTTACGTTCCTCATTTTCTCGGGTATTGGTTATTTTTACACGTTTTTTTTTTATTAATTAGGGTACTTACGTTTATTTGTCGTTTCAGCTCAATATTTTCATTTACAAATGTCATAGCCAACTGCTTTTTCCATACTAATGAACAAAAGTGTACCGTTTAAAGTAAAGTTTACAGTTTGTTTTATAGAATTTAACAAAGATTGCGATTTTCAAAATTATTTAGACTCAGACAAAACAAAACCATCCCCTTTCAGTAGCTCCCCCACGGGTTAAAGAAGGACGTTACTCCTTCCAACTTTGACTTTTTCCTTCTCGGACAGCTCTTTTAACAAGTAGTTAGATAATGGAACCACTGCTGATGTAAATGTTTCACCTAGTATGGTTGACTTCACAACTAATGTAGGAGCATCCATAGATGTGGAAGATCAATATTTTCTTTTTCACACTTGTCGTCATCATCACTTTCGACAAATGATTCGCTTACATAGTTCCGTAGCTGCATCAACTTTTTTCAAAGAACAATGACAACTTTTTTCCTTCTCTTCCAGTTGTTTTTTTAAATCTTCAATT
Source organism: Dicyrtoma fusca (assembly GCA_034695205.1). NCBI lineage: Eukaryota > Metazoa > Arthropoda > Collembola > Symphypleona > Dicyrtomidae > Dicyrtoma > Dicyrtoma fusca. Next base: position 25,771 of record JAQFZC010001668.1, on the reverse strand, counting down.
TTGTCAGTCATTTCTTCCACAACCTTACCGCATGCGTATTTCAAAATGAAAGGACTTACAGACAGACATAATGTTCTTCTTAACCTGGAAACGAATGTGCTTTGCCCTGTCGGCATAACGAAGGGTATTATACGTATCATCATACGTATCAATAAACCTATTCTTGCTCTGGGAAATTGTATCAATGCCTTAGCGGATGGGAAAAGACACATTCCTTTTCGACACTCAAAATTAACCCGCATTTTAAAAGACTCCCTCGGTGGCAATAGTAAGACAGTTATGATAGCTAATGTGGGCCCATCCGACATTTCATGTGATTATACATACATATAATACCCTTCGTTATACCGACAGGGCAAAGCGCATTCGTTTCCAGGTTAAGAAGAACATTATGTCTGTAAGTCCTTGCATTTCCAAATACGCTAAGGTTGTGGAAGAAATGACTGACAAAACTGAAAATTTAAAAAAATAAATTATACCTATTCTTTATAAAAAAGGGAAGAGAAGGATACAAGTTGTCATTGTTCTTCGAAAAAAGTTCATACTGCTACCGAACTAACAATAAGCGAATCATTTGTCGAACGTGATTATGACAAGTGCGAAAAAGAAAATATTGATCCACACCCTATGGATGCTACTACATTAGTTGTGAAGTCAACCATACTTAGTGAAACATTTACATCAGCAGTGGTTCCATTATCTAACTACTTATTAAAAAAGCTGCCCGAGAAGGAAAGATTTCAACGTCCTGGTCTTGTAAAAATAACCAATACCCGAGAAAATGAGGAACGTAAATTAAAGTTGAAGTCGAGTAAGATTCAGTAGTGAGCTTTGGATCTCTAGATCGACAAGTGAACTGAAATTAGATAACCAATGCAATGCAAAGGAAATTCGAAATTCAGATTAACACAATCTATCATATAATAAAATCCACATAATCTTACAAAGTAGAGTTAGTAAAATGACCGTAATTTCAAAGGTTAAGCTACCAATACATCGAATGAAATGTTAGCAGCATTCAAAATGCAATATTGCAATGTACTTACGGTAAATGTACCTAAATAAATTGTAAAATAAATAAGTTAAAGAATTTGAATTTTGACTTCGAAATGAGCTGCTCAAAGCTGTACTTTTCCGTAAGAACATCAATTGCGTTTTCATTTTTAATTATTTGTGGAGAATAAATTAATAAGGTTTAGACGTAGGCAATTGCAATTCCGTGAAAGTGAAAAAACTATGGCGTGATAAAAGTTAATTGTAGACTTCAGCGGCTGTTGTTGGGCAAGTTGCTAGGAGTTGGAGCGAAACGGCTTTCATCAGTAGATAAAGAATCTTGAGAAGATGCAATACTATCCTTTAGGTCAAAGGCCATTATTGATAGAATGTCTGGCAATGCTCTTCAAAGCTGGAGGACCTCCTTGAGCCATAAAGTGAGAAGAGATTTATGTTTGCTTCAGTTGAAATTTTAATCTCTTGGCACTATTCGTCTCCAACTTTGCCACAAATTCTAGCAAACTGTTTTCTTTCGATAAGTTTTCCTCGCCCGGGTTGCTTTCCTCGTTCAATGAAACCGAAGACTCCCTCACAGCTACTTATCAAAAACAATAGCACTCAATACGCATAGTATTTCGACCAGGCATGGAATCTCACAGTACATTTGCTCTACTCTACATTTCTGAATTTTCGACCACCGCCGATCGCGTGTAACGCAATAGCGCCTCCTGTATGTTGTAGGTATAGGGCTGTCACGCACAACGAAAGGACTATCCACCCTTTGGCGTTATGTAATAACCCATAAGTGTATACTTTCTGCATTTTACAAGGGAAGTGTATATTTTGCCTAAAATCGTTTTTGAAAGACTTGTCCAAAGCCAAATAGTATGTACCGTCAATATTCCTATTCCACATATCCTATTCCTAATCAGGTCTTTGTAATCATTACTTACGATATGCACGATCCTGATATGTTTTTCAACTGAAAACCAGGCCTGTCCCTATTTTAGTACCAAACGAATATAATTACACATATAAGCACTGAAGATTTCAACAGCACTTCCACGCAGGATAGAGAAATATGCAGTAGTTGTCGTATGTTAAGGCAGGCATAAGTTCTTTATTATTAGGTACAAAACTTCAGTACAATCATTGAACGAAATGACAGGTGATTTTACAACTGATAGTCTATCGATAAGTTGTAACACCGTTGTAGTAATATATTGCGACCGATGGCTTAAAATATATTTCATATGTACTTATGTAAGTAAATAGATAATAGTAATTACTTAACCAATGTGAACTAATAAAATAATACTCTGTAAGACTTGAAAATAATTTAGCGGTTTGCAGAATTAAATACGATTGCAAAATAAATGTCGGTAATAAGTATAAAAGGGCATTACAAACAAGGCTGAATGCTGACCATAATTGTAGGCCACAACACAACCTAGATATCTGGACCATTCCAGAACATGCAGTGGTATAATAAGTCCTTTGCTAATTTAAAAAATCAACACATTCTGTAATAGTAGGACTGGAGTTTCCAATTATTATAAAATAGTAATAGAAATGTAAATTAAGATTACAAAGTGTGAAAATATAAAATTATATAATTTCCTTTCATTTAAATTGAGGAGTCCAACTATAAATTAGTTACATCTAAAGACAAATGAACTGCAATTGGATAGCCAATGCGAAGGAAATTGGAAATTCAGACAAACAATCTATCATATATGTAATAAAATCCACATAATCTTACACGGTAGAAGAAACAATTAGTAAAACAACCGTAATTTTAAAGTTAAGCTACCACTACATCAAACGAAATTTAACAGCATTCGGAATGCAATGTACTTGGAGTAAATGTAATGTAGCTAAATTAAAATAAATAAATTACTTTGAATTTTGACTTGGAAATGAGCTGCTCAAAGTTGTACTTTTACGTAAGAACATCGATTTCAGTAAATTTAATTATTTGTGGAGAATAAATTAATAAGGTGTAGATGTAGCCAATGTCTATTCCGTGAAAGTGAAAACTATGGCGTGACAAAGGTGAACTGTATACCTCCAGGGCTTTTGTTGGGCAAGTTGCCAGGAGTTAGAGCGGAACGGGTTTCATCACTAGAAGAAGATGCAGTACTATCGTTTAGGCCATTATTGATAGAAAGTTCGGCAATACTCTCCCTAGACTTCGACAGAATCGCAATCCTCCGTCTCTTGGAGAGAACACCAAAATATTTGGGAGTACTTCGTTCCCGCTTTGGTAAGGAGTAATTAAAGTTATCCTCCTCTTCATCAATTTTCCTTTTTCGTTGTTGAAGAACTCTGTGATGCAACAATAAAAATTTATTTAAAATATGAAAATTATTTTATCGGGCTATCTACTGACTTATTCCCGTATAGCCTACAATAAATATAGCTACTGAAAACATTCAATATGAAACCTGGTCGTACCTATAGTCTTCACCTTCGAAAATGTATAAAGAGCTACGAGAGGGATCTGCTTCCGTCCGCGGGTCCTGCCCAGGTGAGGAATCCTCCAAGGTGAAGTTAACGATACCCGACAACTTCTGGTCAACCGTATCAGATCTTTCTTTACTTTTAGCCAAAATGGTTTCAATATCATCATCAGTGACTCCTTCGCCTACTTGTCCTTTAAGGATCTTATCTGCTCCAAATCTTATCATTTTCAGCATGTCTTCATTCTTCAGTCCAGGGTCAGAGTTCACTAAACGTCCTATCAGTACAAACCAGGTATGACAGTGGACGAAATCACTATAAAGCGTATAAGACAGTATTATTTTACATACGGCATAAGTAATGTATTTTTACCTTCTTGAATCACTTTTCTGTCTAAATTAAGCTTAATGGCAGCTCGCTCAACCACCTTTTCCTCCACAGTTTGTCCAGTTACCAAACGGAAAACACGGACCTGCTTTGTCTGGCCAATGCGATGAGAGCGATCCTAATGTAAATCGTTGATCAAGGATTATAATGGTCATAAAAGTATATAAACGCATGGATTCAATTTACTGCAGCACGAAAATTAATAGCAACATTGAAGATTGGTTCAACTTACCATTGCTTGTAAGTCAACCTGAGGATTCCAGTCTGAATCGTACAGAATGACGATATCAGCAGTGGCCAAATTAATTCCTAAGCCCCCTGCTCGTGTAGATAGTAGGAACAAAAATATATCCGAATTCTCAGCATTAAAATTTCGAATAGCGTTATCCCGATCCTCTTGGGAAGTATCTCCATCCAAGCGGCAGAACTGCGGCAAGCCCATGTTAATTTTTATGTCACAAATTTTTATGTCACACCTTTAATTATCAATGCTAATTTTAGTCTCTGGCGTTTATACCAATTCCTATACACGTACCTTTATCTTTTTCCACTCGCAGTAGTCTTCCAAAATGTTCATCATGGTGGTCATCTGACAGAAAAGTAGAACCCTTGAGCCTTGCTCTTTGAACTTGACAAGAAGTTTGTCCAGCACAGTGAGTTTGCCACAACTGGTTACTAGATGCTGGTCCGTAGTGTACGGTGGCCCAGGTTCAGCCCCAGGAAATAGGTAGGGATGATTGCAAACTTTACGAAGATGCATAAGCACATTATGCACCTGCATTTTCATTCCCTTTTGCTTCCCATTGGTATTCAGTAAATGTATATCTTTTAACAGTACCTTCTTGTACCTACACATTAAAAAAGACACTATAGAGCTTTCAAAATCAAAAGAACATCCGAATGTCGTTTCACGGTGATTAAAAAGTAAGACAGTTACCATTCTCTTTGAAGAAGACTCAGCCCAACATAGATTTTCATTTCAATTTTAGGAAGAAGACTTTTTTCCACATCTGATTTGATTCTGCGAAGTAGAAAAGGACGTAAAATGCAATGAAGACGATCCACGAGAGTTTGGTCTCCCAAACATTTGTTCGTGTCAAACCACGAATCAAAATCAGCCGCTGAATTGAACACATCTGGAAGCAAGAAGTTCAACAGAGACCAAAGTTCGTGCAGATTGTTCTGAAGTGGTGTTCCGGTGAGGAGAAGACGATTCGTAGAGTTGAAGTTCCGGATAATTAAAGCCAATTTGGAGCACTCATTCTTAATCCTTTGAGCTTCATCAACGACTATATAGCGCCAATTGTGCTTTCTCAGGCATAAGTCTTCCAGCATTGCAATTTGATAGGATGTAATGCAAACATCCCATTTAGTCTTCATGAGAACGTTTTTGATCATTAATTTTCGTTCTGGTTTCAGTCCACTTAAACAGACGACTTTAATCGTAGGACACCATTTCGAAAATTCATCAACCCAATTACTTAAAGTAGATTTCGGTGCAATCACAAGATGTGGTCCACGGACATTGCAGTGATGTTTGAGATACCCAAACAATGAGATCGTTTGAATTGTTTTACCTAAACCCATCTCATCTGCCAAGATGCCATTGATACCGTGTTCATACAGGGAAATCAACCAATTCAACCCGCGAACTTGATAGTCTCTCATTTCTCCAGATTTTATGAAGCTTGGACTCTTTTTGAATTTCTCCGGAACGGTTTCTTCTCGTGCAGATTGTTTTGGTATCGCACTGGAGGAGCTTGGATTCCCTACGCTTGCAGCTGTACTGACATTCGATGAGCTAGAGTAACTTTTGATTAATTCACGACTTCTTCTAGTAACAGGTCTCTCCAAAGCTGGAGGACCTCCTTGAGCCATAAAGTGAGAAAAGATTTCTGTCTGCTTCAGTAGAAATTCAAATCTCTTGGCACTATTCGTCTCCAACTTTGCCACAAATTCTAGCAAACTGTTTTCTTTCGATAAGTTTTCCTCGCCCGGGTTGCTTTCCTCGTTCAATGAAACCGAAGACTCCCTCACAGCTACTTATCAAAAACAATATCATTCAATACGTATGCTATTTCGACTAGACATGGAATCTCAAAGTACATTTGCTCTACTCTTAAGCTAAACATTAAGTTAAATGTGCTTTTGATAAGCATAAACTACATAATATATTCTTTCTATACTTATTATAATATTCCTTACTGGCTCGTTGACATGTGACATACAAACAAGGTAAGAATTAATACTTAAATGGACGTACAATGACGAGGATTTTGTGCTCCTGACGTTACTGCCCTTGTCGTATCATACTCCTGGTCTCTAGCATCTTCACTGATAAAGGTAAAACTAGTGCTGGGCCCTGGAGCAGTGACTGATTTTCCGGGCAGCTGCAACTTGGAAACCGAAACTACAAGCTCGGCTTCATCTACAACCGGGACCCGGGAGGTCTGTCCGGCGAAGAACGACGTCATTTTGACCCTAGCAAGTAATGGACGATATCTAATCAAAAGAAAACGATCCCATTACAAAACTCGGAGAAAAAAGACTTCCAAACTTTAAAATATATTAAAATACGGACACAACTCTATTAAATACGAGTCCATAATTCATAGTACCTACTTGTGGCTTTATTACCCAATAGACCCAATTTCATTGAAAAATAAATTCCTACATTTTCAGTTTCGTATTAGTATGATAGAAAATAGGAGAAATAATTAATTATGAATTACCAACATTTACGAACAACAAAGGAAGAGCCAGAGATGAAAATCACTTGCTACCACCCAAAACTGGAATCTTTCAAAGACCCGGCACAGTATAGGTAAGGCACTACAAAAACACACGATATTAAATCGTAATTTCCTAATGGTTTTCATTCATAACCCACTGGCAACTGGCGCATCACGGAACTCTACGAACTACGATCCACACGGTTTGTAATCCACTGTAATAATGAAATAGTTTCGTCGATCAAATTATGATTTTTATTGATTCCGATTCGATTGATTAAAGAGCAATAAAACCAGCTAAATTCCGCTGCTATTTCAGAGCTCTTATTCCTTTTTTCTTCAGCCGGCCGACCGGCATTAAATGGAAGGATGGAGCGTGTGCGAAGAACTAGACAGACAAAGGTGAACGATTAATAGGCGAAGGGCGGGTTTGGCTTGGCGGGAGCGTGGCAGTAATTTTTTTTTAGTAGTTTTTACTTGTTATTTCGTGATAGAAAGAAGTCGACAGTCTGTGCACTGCACTGCAGAAAGAATAAATGCACTCCAGTTTCTAAAATATTTCTTTCTTTTTCTTTTTTGTTTTTGTAAGCCTTTGGTTTGGTCTTTTCATTTGCATTAATTTGCAATTAGCAGATCACTCACACATACAGCCAGTAATAGTAATAAATGTGAACGACAGTTGTATTATTTGTAGTTTCTAACATTCTAAACTCTTAATTGTGAACGTCCATTCATGTTTAGTTGTTAGTGTCAATTGGCAGTTCTATTGTTCGCAATTATTTTATAAACAAGTAGTAAATAGTTATTGTTTACATTAAAATTCATAAATAAACCAGTGGAGTGTTGAGTGTAAGTCAAAGAGGTACTAACTTAAATATTATCCATTTGGTAAACGATTCGCGATGGATTATGATGTTGATTGTTGATAGTATCCCGCTCTGTAATAAATGACAAGGACTATCTGCGATAGTGCGGTTCTCATATTCCATCACTTCATCATTCATTCACCATCACCATAATTAAATATAGGTACAATTATAACGGCAATAATAATAATACTGAATGCTCGTTTGTTATTTCTGTTTAAGTACAAGTAATACAAGAATACAACATAACCGGCTACTGCTACCGGAATCGCTCGTGTAAACTGAACTGATAATTGACAGTGGACAGTCAGTCAGTTAATATGGACCACTGATGACGGATGAGGGCTAAGGTTGAAGGTCACGCACAACTTAGTGTACATTATAATATTAGTAGAATTTGATCGTACTACCAACTTACTATACTACCAGCTACAGATGACAGATGAGACTTCCCTGCTGCAAGGATGAAGGAGTGATTGGCAATATTATATATATTACTACTAGGTACTATTTAGGTTGATTACAACTGCTCAACAAACAGCTTTCGTTGACCCATGAGTTCGACTGTCAGTTGGTCAACTAGTCCTTGAATCGACTATAGGGTTGAGGGTTGACGACCAAATGGTGCTTTGCCGGGACTGAGTTGAACCGATTGGGGGGGGGGGCGTAAGGAATAGTTTTTTTGTTGTTTGTAATTCTCAGCTAGACTGTGTTTTTGGACTTGGATTTGTAAAGTTTTTGTTTTAGTGTACTATGAACTGTGGATGGGATTAAATATAGTTGATACTATTGTGCTAGGTATCTTGATTGTCTCACCGCACCGGCACTGCAGACAGAAGACTGGAGGACTTCACAAAAATGCTGGTTGCTAGCGAAATAGCAACAGGAAGGAGTAAGTCATTGCCGAGATAGGTACTCTAAAACTATAGGTAACTACATGTTTATAAATAAACACTTTAAGTCACTTCTGCTGGGACTGTCAACTGTTGCACGACGGGACTGTAGGCTACTAGCAAATGAGTGCCATTTAAATATAATTATATTTGGTATCTTTACATAAGTCATAAGATTATAGAATGCATTCGTTCGTGTGTTTGTTTTTGCTAATTTAGTGTTCAATAGGCTTTGTTTACAGCTAATAATTGAGAAAAGGGGGTTTACGAGCTCAGACTGGAGTCGGTGTTTATGCATGTACAAATGCATAAATTATAATTGCTCATTCGAATACGAGGTAGGAACGTGTAACGAGTCCGGTGGTTAACAATATCAGGCCCGCATGTGTAGCTGTAGGAAGAGTCGTATGTAAGTGGGAAAGTTGGGAAGGTTTTTAATTCTATGGCAAGAAAGAGTACAAAGCTGGAAATGCTGCAGTTGATTGCACCGTTCAGCTTAAAACAACTTATGCTAACATACAAATAGGTGCGTACCTACCAGTAGTTAATTTGTAATTACCTCTAGAGAAAAAATGCAGATTGCATATTCTGGTTCGGATTTAGATGTTGAGTTCTGCGTAATTAAAATTACATTTTTGTGATACAGAATAACTTTAAAATATTTATGGCAACAAGTGTAGGATTCTTGTGAATGAAATGGATTTAGTAGCAATGCTTACATTCCTGTTGTGGTCCTGTTTAACACTCATTTGATTGTTGTTGTGTTGTAGTAAACTGGAATTATTTATTTCTCCGGTATTACTACACTATTTGCCTTTAGCAAGGAGATCATTTAAATTTTTGTCATAAAACTAATAATATTAATAATAGTCATATTATACAGTAAAGAGACTTCGATGTAAACTGTGGTGGTTCTTCAAGGGTCAAGAACAAAGAACATGGTCATTTTTTTCAATGTAGCGACAGCGAGGTGACCACTATAGTGCAGTAGTTTATAATATGAAGCAGAGAGCTTCAGGGTAATAGATTTCACCACAATGCACTAGGGAGAGGCTGCCAATATTATGGATGTAATGGTTAGACAGAGATTCTTTGGTGGGCAAGTCGGTAAGTATGCATTTAAAAAATGTAAAGAGGTTTGTTTGTAGGGACTTTCCAGTCAGGCATTACAAATAAAACTAGGTATCTATGCGAGATATACGTAAATATTTCATTGTTTCAGGTTAAGCATATCATTTTTAAAAAAATTAATATCCCCAGGTTATACCTTTTATATGAAAACCGTATTTTTGTTTATATTTAATTCAGTATTGTTACATTTATGACAATGAGGTAGAATATAATAGGAATATACATACGTAAGTACCTACGCAATACATAGAAAATAGAATTGAGTCAGAGACTTGTTTATGAAAGGTGGCAGTTCGTGTCGTGCTATTTGCTTCTGAAAGATAGAAATGTACTGAGCAACATCATGACAAAGTTTAATGAATTGATTTTGTTATCATTGTACGATGCTTCTGTAAATTCTGAGTCACCACTGATTAGTTTGGTTATTAGTAGCATCGTCATCTTCACAAATGTCATCATATATTGGTGTGGTTACTTCTCAAGTCAACCCAAAGTACAATGTACCTACGTATTAATATTTAGAACCTTTTGCTGAGTCACTTTAAACTCCTGTCTCATAGAGGACACGAAGAACCCTAGCCAGTGTATGATTTGTCTGTAAATCATTAGCCAAATATTGAAGTATGTACGGAAGTACCGCAAGCAACGTAGCGTAGTTCTGTTAAATTAAATCTATTTTTCTTCTTACAAAATGGATCCAGTGTTTTCACAAAAAGTTTACAAAATTATTGGACTCAATTTCACTACATAATCCAAATACACGTCTTTCACATTTATTTATACCGGTAGTGCATTTTTCATGAGTTTCTAGTACACTGAACCGTACACTTAAATAGATTCTAAATTCTAAAACTAAAACTAGGTAGACATGCGGAGGTTATGGTTGTCCATATTAGTTAACTTATCGTATTCGTATCTTTAAATGCGTGATGTTATATTATGTACTCCTTTGTTTTTGGCTGGTCTCTCTCTCTCTCTCTTGTTTATATATCATTATCTTCACTCGTTTACGGGCTCGCTGAAACAACTGAAAGTTTAAAGTGTAGCAGACCTCCAAATCCGCAAGCATTAAAAATGATCTACGAAACAATTTACACTGCCGCGAGCTGAATGTTCCCTTTGAATTCCTGTATGCAATTACTTACACTACAACTGGTATATAAAGTTATATAAATTCAACATGTGGTACACAAAAAATCATCAAGGAAGCTTCTCTGGAAAATATTTGATTCAATTACTAAACAAATGGAAAATATTTTAACGAAAGTCTATATCTCAGCTCGCAGTACGTTAGAGTGCCACAAACGAGTTGTTCTTGTTGTTCTGTGGCAAAAGGTGTATAGACATGAGTATCGGTATAGGTACTCGTACTGTCGTACTCGCTCTCAGTCCTGAAATTTAATATGTGGAAATGGTGATAGTCAACGTTGGCTTAATCAGCTTTTGCTACACTTCCCCATGCAATGTAATTATTCCATTCTCTGTCTCCCTGATTCTCTGGATTACATTTAGATTTACGTTTTGTTTGTAGAATCCAATGAAGAAAAGCATCTCTACTGTGAAGTCTGACTGACGACGAGCTGGGCTGAGCTCTACAATGCAATGATTAGGTGACAGAGTACACCGAGAGATACATGAACTACGGAAGCCCCTGATGATCTGATGTGCCTCATAATACGGGACGGTGGTATTATTATAACATAATAATAATCAGATACATCCTGCAGAAGTGCAGAAACGGTTTGGATGTTTGTTTTTTGTATATCTATATGGACAGTCACTGTGTACCTTAGCTCTCTGTGGATCAAGTCAAAGTCAGAGGCAGAACGTACAGAATAGAACAGCAGCAGACAGAGCAGACTGACGAGAATTAGTGAAATTCCGGATCGATTATAGCCTTTCCTATAAGGCATCTACATGTTTTTTCTTCTTTCCTCTCTATCACTGAACAACAAGGTTGAGCTAAACGAGAGCTAAACATACTATTTTATTGGCCATCTGATTCTCAACTACTCCTTGGTTTAATTTACCAAATCCATTCACATGACTTGGCTTTGGGTGTTTTGGAAGTTTTTTTTTAGTCTTCAACTTTGAAAGGCTTTCTAATCTACCTACATAGCATAGTACTTTCAACTTCATTAATTTATTGTTACAGGGGAAAAGTGTAAGTTTCCGGACCAATTTCAGTACAAGATATTGTTGTTTTTTTATGGAGCCCCCTCTCACTTCTTAGTGTACACGTATGAAATGGAAATAAAGACGTTATTTAATTGAGTGAACTTGTGACTTGTGAGTGTAGTGCTACGAATATTTAGTGTGTAGGTTGTAAGTTACATGATAGTGAGTGGATTCTGAAACTTTAATTTCTTATTTCTAATTTACGTAGATGGACACCTTAAAAAGGTCAGTGGCTTTCGTTGGATTTTAAAATTTAATTTGGTATTGTATGCGGGTGAAGTATTTAATGTTTCAGTATTGTTGTGGATTTATCTAATAATGATTATGGGCACGACAAAATTAAATTAAAAATATGCACACAAAAAACTACTTTGTTTTATGTTTTGGAGGGTGGATGGTTGTGGATTTATAATAACGATTACGTTATTATGAATTACAGTTATTTTAATTCAGATGGTACTAAGTTACTATTGCTAAAGAATCTTAATTATATTGTATGTACAGTAATTTGGACTTGATACTGGACCAGCATTTATATTTTGATGATATGATGGTTCGACACATTCATAAAGATCAAATAGGATTACATGATGTTAATGATGTACTATTAATCTTTAATTTTTGGATTGAAACACTTGCCACATCTGTGAATTTTAATTAATAAAAGCTATGGTGGTACTGGTGAATGAGGGTGGTCAGTTGGCTCTATTACAAAATTCAGTTGACTGAGCTAGTTAAAGAATAATGCAATAATAATAAGATGCAAGATTGTACTAATAAAGAATGTACGGTTAAAAGATTTCATAAAAGTGTTGTTTTTTCATTCACGAATAGGACAGCGAAAGTAATGCATCCCATACGAGCTAGTGATATTTTCCAATGGAAACGGATCCATTAAAATCGGGCCGTAGTGCGGTCAATTCTTCTATAACGACGGATCCTTTGGGCTATTCTCAGAACAATCAAAATTTTCCACCGTCAACGTATCAGTCGGTGGATGTCGACGATTTAAATTATACAAATCTTGGGAAACCAATATCAAGAGTAATTAATTTCATTTTGAAGTTCAGTAACACATTTATAATTTAATAATATCGATATGCTCTTGACCTTGCTAACAAAGCACATGAATTTTGATTTTAGATAACTCGTACAGGTGACAGCGGTAATTTATTGCTGAGTTCTCTCAGCTCAGACGAAGACATGATAGACATTACTCATCAAGGTACAATCAACGAAATTCGTGAGGAAGATCTGCCACCCACTCAGCAAAGTAAGAATTTGATGCCAATGATTTAAGCAAATGTAAAATACTCTCGTTTTTTATAGTGACAAAAGATTACCATGAATGATTGAAAATATTTTTAGGCTACTATGATTCCGACGATATTCCTGGAATCGGTCAGTATGAAGATTTCCACACCATTGATTGGCAGAGGGATATCGCTCGTGATCGGATGCGACATCGGTACATAGTCAAAAAGAGACAGGTGGGTGAAGTGACTGTTGCTTTAATATTGATACCTGAAAGGATTATTAATTATTTAGTATACTTAATAAAATTTATTGGGTTTGTTTTCAGGAGTCCATGTGTGACTTAATACGAGGCGCTCACGATGCATGGAGTGGGTGGTTATGCGTCCTGTTAGTGGGTGTGGTGGCAGGTGGTTTAGCCGGCGTTATTGACATTGGAGCTAGTTGGATGACCGACTTAAAATTTGGGATATGTCCCAAAGCATTTTGGCTCAACAAAGAGCAATGTTGTTGGTCTTCCAACGAGACTGAATCAGTTCATGGTAACTGCTCGCAGGTTTGTCCAATGTTTTGTGACATAATTTTTTTAAATGTTGTATTATATTAACACGTAAAATCTGATATTGATTGACTCCGACAATACGAAACTTATTTCTACCTTTTCCTAGTGGTCATCATGGTCAGAAATAATGGCTGGAACTCAAGAAGGGGCTGGAGCTTACATAATATCTTATTTATGCTACATATTGTGGGCTCTCTTCTTTTCATTGTTGGCAGCATCACTAGTCAGAATGTTCGCTCCGTACGCATGTGGATCGGGAATACCCGAAGTAAGTATATTTTTTATTCCGGTGTATCAGTTGTAAGTTTGTTGTTACAGTTTAATATTTGATTTCAGATCAAAACAATCTTGAGCGGATTTATCATTCGAGGATATTTGGGAAAGTGGACGTTACTTATTAAATCTGTAGGTATTATGTGCGCTGTTTCTGCTGGTCTTAGCTTGGGAAAAGGTCGGAATATAAATAATAATTTTTACTTACATATATATCAGATTCTACCTAAATTAATTTTACATTAATTATCACCTGGGATTGATTTCTATTTTAGAGGGACCAATGGTACACATTGCTTGCTGTATCGGTAACATATTTTCGTATTTATTTCCAAAATATGGAAGAAATGAAGCGAAAAAAAGGGAAATCTTATCGGCTGCAGCTGCTGCGGGTGTTTCGGTCGCTTTTGGTGCTCCAATCGGTGGTGTTCTTTTCAGTCTGGAAGAAGTAAGGAAACAATATTGGTATTTCAGACACATTCTAAATAACATCAACTAATTGGTTTGAATTAATTCTTGTAATTGTTGTTAATTATAGGTAAGTTACTATTTCCCGTTGAAAACATTGTGGAGGTCCTTCTTTTGTGCTTTGGTAGCAGCCTTCGTGCTTCAGTCTATAAATCCCTTTGGAAATGAACATTCTGTACTTTTCTACGTGGAGTACAGCAAGCCATGGATTTTCTTCGAATTGATTCCGTTCATTTGTCTCGGAATTATTGGGGTATGCAATTTACAGTTTGTAGATTTCCGTTTTACTAAATGAATTCAAGCTGTACGAGTTCATCTTCTGGCGTTAATTTGCGTTCTATTTCTAATAAATCCTATATACCTACATAATTCCAGGGACTGGTTGGAACCTTATTCATCCGGGCAAATATTTGGTGGTGCCGCTACCGGAAGTCATCCAAGCTGGGCCAATACCCTGTGACCGAAGTACTGGTCGTCACTCTAGTAACTGCAGTCTTAGCGTTTCCAAATCCGTATACTCGGATGCCAACGAGTCAACTTATTTACCTGCTCTTCTCACAGTGCGGCATAGCTGTAGCGGACGATCTGTGGTAAGCTTTCAAAATTTGGAATTTGTACATTCTCAACTTAAAATAAAAGTTTGAATCAAATTCAGTCTTACATTAATTTTTGATCTCTTTTTCTGTGCAGTGACTACAACAGAAATTACACAACTGTAAACTCTGGCGTAGGATTAGCAGCTGCTGGGGATGGAGTATACAATGCCATTTGGCTTCTTCTACTAGCTTTAATATTTAAATTTGTCGTCACAATTTTCACTTTTGGCATCAAAGTGCCAGCTGGTCTTTTCATCCCATCGTTGTGCTTTGGAGCAATCGTGGGTCGAATTGTTGGAATTGGTGTGGAACAACTTGCGTAGTGAGTTATAAATGAAAATGTTGATCTAACAGATGGTAAGAGTAGGTGGATAAGGATTTTAAAACGCCTGAAATTTTTTGTATCTAGTAAGCATCCCGATTTGTGGTTCTTTTCTGGGGAATGTTCCGCGGGTTCCGACTGCATCACTCCTGGATTATATGCTATGGTTGGAGCGGCTGCTGTTTTAGGTGGTGTCACGAGAATGACGGGTGGGTGACGTGCTATAATTTTAAAAAATAAATAATTATGGCATCCTAAAAGGGGAAGTAGGGAATGTCATATTATTTTCTTTTTCTGTTTCGTTCGATAATATTGTTGTTTTTTTATTAGTCTCACTGGTCGTCATTATGTTTGAGTTGACTGGAGGTGTCCGGTATATTGTGCCATTGATGGCAGCCGCCATGGCTTCAAAGTGGGTGGGAGATGCCCTAGGTCGCCAAGGTATTTATGATGCTCACATTAACTTGAATGGATATCCATTTTTGGACTCAAAGGAAGAATTCGGTCATACCACTCTTGCTGCAGATGTTATGCAACCAAAGTAATGCACGTTTTTCTTCTTTTTTTTTTTTACTTCCTATCATTGACGTTACTTTTTCGAGTTAACATAAATAGGAGTATGTACTTAAGAAATGGATTTCCATTTTTGGTTACAGACATGGCGAACCGCTGTGCTTCGTCACTCAGGACTCTATGACATGCGAAGATGTGGAAAATCTTTTGAAAGAAACAGAGCATAATGGCTTTCCGGTAGTAATTTCTCATGAGTCTCCGTTCCTCGTGGGGTTTGTTCTGCGACGGGATCTCAATTTGGCGCTTTCAAATGCACGGCGAACTAATGACGGAGTGGACGGGAACTCTCTTTGCTTATTTACCAACAATCCACCCCCTCAGCTGTCAAGGACGGTTCGGGTAAGTTTAAATTTCCATGATTTTTTAATTTCTGTAGAATCATTCATTATTATTTTATTCCGTGTACTTACGTATTATTATTCATTCATTTATAACTTGAATCTCCATACAAATGCAGCCAAGTTCAACTCCAATCAAGTTAAAGAAAATCTTGGATATGGCACCGATTACGGTGACCGATCAAACTCCAATGGAGACCGTCGTGGATATGTTTAGGAAACTAGGGTTGAGACAGACTCTCGTAACTCATAACGGGTAAGGAAAATTTTAACATAACAAATTTTGGAATATGAAATAATAAGAATGAATTTATTGTGTTGGGTTTGGGTATATTTATAATTTACAGCCGACTACTGGGCATCGTAACTAAGAAGGATGTGCTTCGTCACGTGAAACAAATGGATGACGAAGATCCTAATTCTGTTTTATTTAACTAGAACAATTTATGTACATTGTTACTGAACTACTGAATTCTATTCATGTTTCAATTTGAAAATGCCAAGCCGTACAAAGATAATGCGGATTTATTATACACAGATACATTGTAATCGATTATAGCTATATTATTACCGAGTGAAGCATATTATTATCGCTATTAATACACTGATCAAATGTATTGATTTTTAATTAATTACTAGTACATTTACGGTAAGATAACTCAAGATGGAATGATGTTACTATTACCTTGCATATTATACTTACTCTTATCGTTATAGTTAATTTAAAATAAATGTTACATGTGTCTGTTATTCAATACTTCATATTGCAATTAAAAAACCAGTGTTGTCATTATTACTTGTTGTGTATTTAGAACATTCGATAATTTCAGATTGCAGCTTGTACAAAGATGTTCACATATTTACTGACCTAATTAATGGGCGACTAAAAACGGTAATAAACGCCTGGTTAATATACAGCTTACACGTCGCTGCAAAGTAATTACATATTATATTAAACCGTTTCCCATTAAATCATTAGGTGTATACAAGCGCATCTAGAACGTCATTCAAATATTCCAAAACCCAGACCTTTTTAATTTCTAGAAATATCAAAATAATGCCCTGAAAACGAATCCAGCATACATGAGATTAGCTCAAATAAAGTGTCATTCATTGTAGACAGCCATGAGTACTGATAATTCCAGGGCAAAAAAATAGGATTAACTAGTATTAAAACAAATTATAATGCAAACTAGCGACAGGATATCATCCATTTAATATCGAAATGTGTTCGCATATTATTATTAACGATTAGTATTTTAGATCTGTAATTAGGTATTTTTATTTCCACACAACGCCCGGCACAATTGCTTTGAATTAATATTATTTACTGTACGTGTAGTGTTATCGGTAGGTACTAAAATATAAACAAAATAGCAGTAGAATGTCTGTATAAAACCATTTCACAAATGAAAGTGTCTCCCGTGTCAGTTGTATTTACAGTATTATGAACAACTGGTAGACGTTTACCTCATGAGTTCTTGGAAGCATATTCTACAGAATGTCCATATTCTAAGAAGCTTGAAGTTTCACAACAAGAGCTTCCGTTTTAGTAGGCCAATTAGAGATTTGCACTACTCACAATCGCAACCTCAGGGAGTTATCAGGATCATTTTCTTCTGGGAGCGATGGAGGGATAAGGTCTCTTCCTAAACGAATCTTCTTTAAGACAATAACTACGTGCAGTAAACATTTTGGACCTATTTACTATTGAAACAGTGCTCCGATGTATATTGAGTACAAGAATAGGAAATTATTACGTAATTAAATTTACTAAACAACTAAAATTCACTAAAACAAATCGTTACACTTTTTTCACTTCTGGTTTGGATTCAAAGGTCTTTTTGAAATCACTGACTTCTTTATCAAAACAAGAGTAAAACATTCGATTTATTTTAACGGCGTCAAACTCTGTTTTTCTAACATTCTTGAGTCGTCCAATTTTTTCACGGATTTTATCCTTTTCTAATAGTACTTCCTTCGCTTGGTTTTGAACATACTCCGTCATAGTTTTACTTTCACTTTTTATGTCAAATTCTTGCCTATCTAAAGATTCTTTTTCAGTTAACTCTTTCCATTCTTGTCGCTTCAGCTCCTCCTTTCTCGCTGCAATTAAAAAATATCAGTTTAAAGCAATGTAATGTGATGCAATGGCATTGCTATCCCATTCAAAAGTAGAAACAGTAACAAAAGTGCAGAGTACAAAACGAGTAAGCATATCAACTCCTTTAAAAAAAATTCTGAATATAAAATAATTGATAATGCATTTGATATCGATATGATGTATTACTTACCATGAAATTCATTTTCTTGGATAACTGTATTATGATATTCGATTTTGGCTAGAGCAAGTACACTCTGAAACTTGTTTTTGGCAATGTTGTTAGAAATATCAAACATCACCGGATTGTCGTTAACATCAACGTGGACTTCATTTAACTTTCTGTTTGTACTTATGTGCTCCATTTTCATCTTAAGTAGAATGCTGGCGGGACACAACACTTACATCCGTATGCAGTAACCTAACTGATAACTATCTGTAATATGGAAGAATTCGCTAATGCCGATTTGTTAATAAAACTTAACTGCAATACAGTTGAACGAACAGATGAAACACACCCGCTTCCCTTAACTGGATGACAAACCAGTTTCAACGTAAATGTCAAATAGTGATATTTTGTGGGTTTTAGTCAGATTCCTTGTTAACAACAATTACGAGTGGTTGATGTTAGTAATAGTTTGGCTCAAAGGAGTGAGGACTTGGGTCATCCGTGGATTCAACAACAAAAATTTTTGTCAGAGTGACTGCAGTTGGGAGGTTTTACTGGTTTGGTTCCGGTATTCCTGATCCTTGTTCCGTGTACGTCCGAACAATTTCTCACTTTAAATAACAACAGAACACGACCAGCTCACACGTGTTGATAGTAACGGCAACAACACTCGGTAATTTCGACTTTGTCATCTTGGTACTTTTACTAATCTGCCAGCCTGTAATTACAAATTCAAAATTACAAGCAAGTGTTTGTATCAAAATCGATTGTACATACAACATTCTAACAAATAAATTAATTAAAAATACAACCCAACATATAAAGGAAATACAACCTACAACCTATAAAGATAAAAGTACTTACATACTTACCTATTTAACAAATATTTAACCAGCCACAAACAACAAACCAAATATTCGACGCTAGACACACTAGACACGTCAAAAGTATCTCTATTCCATTCAACGCAACAGTCAAAAGGTCAAAAATATTGGTACGGATTCCGACAGAAGACAGATCTTCAAAGTATGCTGAACTTTTGTGTATGTTTGTACCTAAACAGATTTTTATAATAATCACCGAAAACTTTCTTGGTTATTAAAACAATTTACGATCTTAGAATTCTTCTTTTATTCCTTCATTCATGTCCTTTATCCGTTACATTTTTTTTGCTGGTAGGCTATTTGTACAGGACCGAAATTATTCCCGCGCGCGGATTTGTAAGGAAAAAAAATAGTAGAAACCGCGAAATATAAATTCGAAAGTCGGACTAGACTAGCGGACTAAGCGGACCTGCGTCTTGACTAGACTTCATTTTTTCGGCCTGTTTGAGTAGACTAGACTAGACAAGACTAGCCGTGGATCGAAAAAATCGTGCATAGACTAGACTAGACAAGCAAGAGCTTCGGGGCAAAATGACTAGACTAGACTAGCCATGATTTTCCCCATGTTACGAGATAGGCAACTGGTTGCTAGACTAGACGGAAAACAATAAAAAATACTAGGGCAGATTTTGGGATGGCTAGACTAGACTAGACTAGACTATTTTGGTTCGGAAATTAGTGTGACTAGACTAGACTAGACTATTTAGGTTCGGAAATTAGTGTGACTAGACTAGACTAGACTAGCGGATGCTTAAAATATACATAACTAGACTAGCACACAAAAATATACAAAATTAATAAAACGTGTTTTTGTGGTTTAAACTTAAACGTGCGTAGGTTTTTTGGAATTACAAAATTATCGTGTGACACCTGTCACCTTTGACCCCAGAAACGAGAGGTACTTTTATTGTGATTTCTTAACTTCGAGCCACTTTCTGGTGGCCCCTAACCTATTGACTGACACTGACAGTATTGTATTTTTGTGAGCCACCAAATTTTACGAAATCGACCGTGTGTTGACCTGTAAACTTATATTTCATAATATTCATCTGTGAAATAATTTAAAAACAAATCACGATCGCAATGTTTGTTCTGTATGATATGTGCCGGACGGTACGAATAGATCCAAAGTATTTGCTAAAAAATAGAAAGGATGCTATAACGGACGAGTTAAATAGATTATTTTCTAATCGGGTTATAGTTGATGTGGGTCTCTGTATGGCTCTTTGGGATATAAAATCCATTGGTCTTGGGACTTCCTTTCCGGGAGATGGAGGAGTTCATTCGCAAGTTAATTTTCGCTTTATTGTATTCCGACCTTATCAAGATGAAATTGTAGTAGGGAAAATAAAAAACTGTACAAGGGAAGGTGTTCATGGTTAGTAAAACTTAAACATTTTTAAGTTTATTTAATTATTTTATGGAGTTTGTCATCTGTCATTGGTTATCAGCTCAAATTCATCTGAAATTTCAAATAGATATTTATTTTTTAAGTGTATTTCGTCATTGATGAATTGAATGTATGGGTACCATTTATATTTTTGTTTTTTGGAAAAAATGTAGTGACTCTTGGATTTTTCGACGATATTCTAATCCCACCGGAAGCCTTGCAGTATCCCTCAAAGTTTGATGAGCGTGAGCAAACTTGGATTTGGGAATACCAAGTGGATGCCGACGAGGAAGGAGGAAGTGTTCACGATATGTATATGGATAAGGGAGAGTTGTTGAAATTTCGAATTATTGGTGAACAATTTGATGACATTACAACTTCTCCTGCACCTCCACCATCACAATTGCAATCATCCTCAACATCCGCGTCTAATCAACCCGGTCCTTCTTCAGCATCCCAACCTGGGACTTCTGGTGAAACGAAAGCTTCTGCTAAAATTCCGTTTTCCTTAACAGTAAGCTGATTTCAGATTATCAGTGTTTTATATGGATCATGCTTGTATAATAAATGCATTCTTTTTTAAACCAATTAATACTAAATTTGTTGATGCAACTTAACTTATCTTAAAATGCATTGAATAATAATGAGCTCTTCATCAAAATTTCGTTTTACAGGCGTCCATCAATGAACCTGGGCTGGGATTATTGTCTTGGTGGAATTAAAATATTTATTTTTTACATACAAAAAGTTTAAATGTTCCTAACTTGTATTTGTACATTAAACATATTTTAATATTTTTACGAGTTACGAACAATCATAACGTGATATTATCTGCTCTGTGCAATTTATTGTACTACGAATTATTGTTACAAAAATATACTTAGTATTGTACATAATATTTTATTTCCTATCTGTATTAAGCATAGCTGTATTTCAGTTTGCAGTTTATAGTTTATTCATCTTTTAAGGATTTAAAGTGGACGAAGTTATAGTGGCTACTCGGGAGCGGGAATGATTTGTAGGTGTATTTCCATTTAAACTTCCATGCCTGGATCGGATATGACGATCAAGATCCCTTCTTCGCACCAACACTTTACTGCAATACTCGCATCTGTAGACAAAGCCGAAAGGCATGAAAAAAATTTCGATTAGCGATTGCAGTCGACTTTAATATTCATTTCAAGGTTGTGTCAATCTTTACAACTAAAATGTACATGCAAGTAGGAATTTAAATTACCTGTACGGTGTATTCCCATCAGAGTGGAGGCGAACGTGCTTATTAAGATTACTAGGATCGCCAAAAGGTCGGTGGCAAATCCTACATTCTAACGGTTTGTATCCAGTATGTGTCCTTATGTGAATTTTGAGCCCGTATTTCCTTGAGTAAAGTTTCCCACAGTACAAGCATACGTGCCCATTCTTGGCTTTCCCCATATTGCTTACAAGAGATTCCAGGTGAGCTTGTTCATCTTTGCGATGAGAATTGGTTGAAAGGTTGCCATTGCTGCTGACGACATTGACATTCGTTCGATTGCATTGCTGTGGATGCTGAACTTGAACGATATTAAAAGGCATTCCAGATCCAGCACTTGTAGTTTCCACTGATGCACTGTGAGATGCAGAATTAGTTCCTTCAGGTAGTACAATCCGCGGAGGTATGAAACAAGGGGCTCGGACAGTATTCACCAGTGGAATGGAATTTATTGTGGTTAGGAAGTTGATGCTGAGTAGAGTGGATTGGGTTTTGACTTTCGATAAACGATTCCATAAGATGTCCATTGAAATTGAGCCACAGTCCGAAGCTAAATGGATTTTAAGAAGATTCGGAGCTTCGAATTCGCTGTCGCATTTATTACAAATGTAAGACTTTCCACCTAAATTAATAAAAAAAAAATCATAAATTATTATAACATACGTCACACATACAATCGCCATTGCATTTCACTATCAGTAGGTACAGGACCCATCAATTTATGCTTCGTAAGTATAAGCTATCAAATTTTTCAAGCTTTTTAAGTGCCAATTAAATACGTGCCACGAAAGCTATATTATTCAGGTAGGTAATAATTATAGTAAATAGAACGATATTCTACATTAAAAATTTGAAAGCTACCTCGTATGTTAGACGGACTTAAGTATGGAGGAATTCCCAAGTCATTAATGAGTAAGTCTTCCCCAAACCAAAGAAACAGAGGTTGTCCAGTTAGAATAAGACGCGTGGCTTGCAGGACGACAGTAGTGCCTTGCCACCGGCATATCCGAACGTTTTGCACATGACAGTCCGGAGCAATTGCTATTAATTTTGGCCAAAATACCACCGGCGAATTCCTTGTGGAGCTTATTAGGGGGGTAATTTCACCACTTTGCCAAATTCCAACCTTAATAAGCACAGAAATAAAGACCATTATATAGACAAGCGCACCATGGCTGGGTATTTGAAATCACACGAGCTGTCTTTTTTAAATTATTTGAATGCGTCGAATTTTATTATTTTCACATTTTTTTCAGTGTATACTGACGTTTTTTTAGTAATTTAGTGCTTAATAAATCGATTATTGTTAATTCTTACCTGCATGGGCAGATTTAATTTATCCCTCCGTATTTTACCGGATACGCAAGACAGTTCGAACGGTGCTGATCTTGCCCCTGCTGGTATTTCCGTAATTGCAATTACGTTTAATTCCATTATATAATCCGCGTCTTGGCTTGGAGCGTATAGAAAGAAACTAATTATTCAAACTAGGCCTACAACTGCAGATAAGTAAATCGTCAATTTTCTTCTTTTTCTTCCAAATATTAAAAGTTAACTTGATCGTCAGTATGGCTATTACTAATAAAATGACTAGGTGACCCAGAGAACTAGTCAGCAACCTGCCTCATGAATGACTAGGACTTACGTTCTTGGCGTCCATGCTATTAAGGCCACAAGTAGCGAAAGCGGGTAGAACATGTATTTAAGTACTTTGTTCTTGTTTAGCATCATAAAATAGTAGTTCAAGTCCATGGGATGACACGAAGTAAAAGTTTACTAGAAAGTATATAGTGCGGTAAAAGGACGAGTATACATACATCGTCAAGTCATCACCCGGTCCCGCCCCAAGACAGTCCAACGTGGATGAAGGGTACACCTCGACACTATATAATATACTTCTAGTAGACTCACCGATTCGGGTAAAATAAAAAGTACTTATGTACTAGGCTTACAATGCATAGGGAATTATCTATTGTCATTTACAATGAGCTTGCCACATTTTTTGGATTTGCAATGTCAGTGTATTATTAGCTATACTCACTAGTCAGATAGATATAGAGATAGTAGGTAGGTAGCTATACATTCCATCTGCATATGTTGTTAGTCGGTCTAACGATAAGAATCTCGGTCTCGGTCCTCGGTTTACGAATGCAATTTCAATTTGGAGAAGGCGAGGAAAATTCGTCAGCTGACTTTACTAGAAAACACTTGCTATTACCATTACGTGTTACATTATACTAGAAAGAAAGGCGCATTCATGTACATATATATAATGAACGTACAATGGGGAGGGTGGAAGGATTCTGTATTTATATTTGTATTTAATAACTAATGGAGAACCAGGGCTGATTTCTAGGAGAGAGAATACAAAAGAGGAGAAAAGAATGCAAATCCGAATCCGAATCGGGAACTCATTTATCTGTATTTTATATATATATTGCGTTCTCGATTGAGACTGAGAAAACGGATGAAAGAACATCACCTGTTACCATCACCAAGTGGTTTAAAGTGTATTATTTGCATTTGTGTCCACCATATGATAATATACGGATATCGCATGTAGTGTTTGGGACTCCACCAGAGATCAGCTCAAAATGGGATGAGGGCCCAGTTGGTGTCGGTACGAATTAGTGTAATGCCTATCCTTCGTGAAAGGGATAGGGACCCTATCAGTTTCTGTATGTACCATAATAACAAAGTACCAGGGAATGGCCAGCATGTAGGAGCACCAAGTGTACAAGTTTGAACAGCTTTTGATTTCCTTCAGTATCTGTATACATACATATTATCAGTACATACGTACCTAATCTTCCGCAGTGGCGAAGGGTGACGTACCCAGTACCCAGAAATATAAAAGTAAGGATAAGGGACCATGTGATCTGGGTTCTAATGCAGAATTTATTGTTGGCTCATGGTTCTGGCACGTATTTGCATGGTAGGGACAAGCAACAGGGAGTAGTACTGATAATTCTGTTCTATGGGCCAGCTTTAACCCTGGTTTGGACACCATGACCAATGAGTCTAATGCTGCAAGGGCTTTTAGCTTTCACTAAACCCTTTGGGGTACTGGATGGCATGTACTGTAACGTAGGCATAGAGATTTGTAGATATGCCTAGTAAGATTTCCACGTGCATGTAAACATTTGTGGACGATTGATTGTAATGGCACATTGGTATCGGTAATCAGTATGTGCAGTTATTACATACTTGATGAATATATGTAGGAAGACAGATCACATTTTGTTTAATTTGATGTAGCATGGAATGGAATTCAAATAAAGGCTGATTGGGATGATGGGAGATCCAAGATTTGCAGCTGACGGACATGGACACCAAAGAAAACAAACTCGGGGTTCCGGTTCTCTGCTGAGTGCTATATGTTAAAAACAAAATATATATATAATATATATTGCTCCATTAAGTTTAGACGGTTCACTATTACCATCCAAACTCTGGCTTACAAATTTCCCCTCATGCATTCTCGTTATATTATTAAGTAAATAAAAAGTAGGTAAGGGAGATGGGGGTAAACAAACAGCCCAATAAATCCAAGCTTCAAAAGCTAATCTCCCTTAACTACGTTTTAGTCCATAGCCACTTGTTGGTACTTTATTATTTAAAATTTTTAAAAAACGTGCACTTCTTGTGTATTTTTATTGAACATTATGTTTTATTATTTGTGAATGAGCTAAAAAGTGGTCTAAAAAAATACATTTTGGTTTTTTTATCATCCGAGCGTAAATTATGTGGAGGACAGACTTTTTTAAATCCTACTAATCTGTCCTACGTTCGCTACTATACTAATCCTAATTTCTCTAAATTCATAAAATTATAATCAAACTGCAAGCATTCAGTGTAGTCTGCCCTAAACGCACAGTACTTGCTGGTAGCGTTATATGTTCGATTTGATTGGCTAGCCAATCAAATCGCAACAAAATTAAAACAG
>JAQFZC010001667.1:0-27942 GCA_034695205.1 Dicyrtoma fusca | reverse complement strand
TTCGAATGGTGTATTACTTGTGCGTGTAACTCCATTTTTAATTTTTTATGCAAATTATAGGAGAGAGTAGAAATAATATTTTGTTTAGTCTTGTAGTGCAACTGGTGTACAACTTTTGTAAAATTATGAACAGATTATACTTAGATTCTGTACTACTGCCCTTAATCCATCAATTAGGTACTAAACAAAGATACCGTAAGATGCAATGTTGGTTTAACGTGTGTCCCTCTACTCTAATTTCCGTCTCTACCCCAATGGTTCAAGATCAGATGTCCTCTACCAAAAACATTAACCGTATTTGTGCGATTTGTTACAGATTTTTTTATTATTATTTATTCGATGCTCAAATAGTTTCCGGGGTTTTAGTCTAACTTTAAAAGAAAACTACGCGGCCACGCTGGCTGGTGCAACATGTGTACATTTTGGGAATATTTTCGACTAACTGTGTACTTATGCACGTTATTTTTATATGCGCAGCTGTTTTCTTAAGATTTTTTTTGTCATTTATGAATTATAAAATAAGTAATTCATGCTGCTTGGGGGAGGTTTCCCTTAAAAAAACTTCCATGTAGGTAACCTTGACTGACATTGTTTTAACGTCCTTCACTGAAATATCGCAACCGCTAAGACCAGTGAAACAGTTAAAAAACAAAAATATTTTAAAGTTATTTAAGCATCTCTATAGCTCTCTTTTAAGCAACACTGATACGGCCGTGCACTGCAGGATATTTGACGGCCATTCAGGGAGACACTACGACAAAGGTAAAATCTTCTTCCACTACAGAGGATGAACATACATGCACAATTTGGCACACAATAAAATTATGATAGTTATGGTTTATTAGTAATTAGAAGCAAAGACACTGGTAACTAGTAGTAGTATACTACTTACCTTTATTACTCTTTTAAACGGAGTGATTCGCCAAATGTTTGAGCTATTAATCCAGTATACAAACCTACACTCTACCAAATCACCACATCTGGATCTCATCAAAATCCAGTGCCAAAAAGTGAGTCCTATTTTAAAAATCAAAATCGCATCATATTGGTGAATATAATGCTAATATGATGGAATTTTAATGGGATTTGTTTTTAAATAATGTGTTAATTTGCTTATGAAATGTTCTCGTAATTTTATAAAATGAATTTATTATCAATGTTTTCCCAATAGCGATTATAAACAAGTATATTAACTATTCAATAGACCTTTTCTATATCGTTTTCCTACAACTTACTCTTTCATATTTTTTGCCATCGCATTTTAATTATTAAATCGAATTATCAAGAAATTCCCATACAATAGCACTTAAAAAGCATTATAAACCTCTTATCATAATCTTATATGCATTTTGTACTGCTTCGTTTTCACGCATCTTAATCTCATATTAAACCCATCATACGGGCAAGATGCGATTATGATGAGGTACCTCTACAAAAAAACATCTAGAAGTCATCTTAATTGCATCATAACCCTAAAATACCGCCATGATGCTTTTATGATGCGATCCAGATGTTTTCAGGACTCATTTTTAATGGGACTAGTTGAGTGTAGTTAGTGGTATGAACCCAATGAATTAATTCTCATTTAAAATCGAAAACGACGTTGTTTACATACATCCGCGTTCATATATTTTCCATGTCAAATACTTTGTCATTTTGGAATTTTTCATACAGTAAAATCGTACGTGCTACAAAAAAAACAATGGACTCACAAAAGTGTTATGAGTACTTGAAAAAACGCTTAATCCCGCACGAGGTACTTTTATTTTATTTTAGACGCTGCAGCTACAAATCGATAAGAAATAATAACAGTATTATACATTTATCATTATTTAAAATGAAGCAAACGGCAGCTAACCGTTTGTATGATCTTAGCTTATAATGTTTACAAAGTTATCAATACACTTCATAAATAATGTTTAGAGATATGCAAACTCTTAAACTCAGGTTCAATACACTTATAAATAATTAAATGATAGTTAAAAATATGGATTTTATCCCTGCACCATGCATAATAACGCTATAAATTAAGCAGTTACGATGACGTAGGTCGATGTCTAGGTCTAGGGATTAAAAATTTCAGGGAGAACAGTTGCCTTCTAATTTTAAATGCAAACTGCAATTACACAATGCTTGTGTTGCAAGCGTAAATCATATACAAAGTTTGATGCTGAAGAAAATAAATTAATAATAACAATACTATAATCCAAATCTCGCTGGCGTTCTACGGGGAGTGTTTGGTTCAAATTTGCCAGGAGTCACGATGTCATATTTCTTAGCTTTGCTTTTTTCCTCTTCTAACAATTCTTCACGTTCCTTTTGCATCTGCAACTGAGCATCCTTCATTTCTGTTTCCATATCGCGGAGATGCTCAATAGTTTCACGCTTTTTGTCTACTCGAGATCTCCCAGTTTCCTTCACAGAGAAAAACATTGGGCCTAACTCGGCAAGCCAATGACCGTCGACGGATGTGACACACTGCATGTACTCCTAAAATAGAAATAATAATCTGATGATGAAGTATATTTTAGTAATTCCATACAATAAACCACATAATTACTTCCTCATATAATGAATAAAACATTGCGTACACAAAATCTGCCAAAACTGTTATCAGCATTTAAAATTCTGCGTCGCATAACGCTACATAGAATCAATAGAATGAAAACATAGGTGTCACCAAACCTTGTGAGTCATAATAAGCTCGTGATAGACAACATAATCTGGTGTATATCCCATTCCAAATAGCGCTGAAGTAGGATGCAAATGACACGGCATTCCTGTTCGACTATTGACATATTCGCCAATGCCTTTAAGACGGGCAGCTTGATGAAAGTAGGCTGAGCAGATGCATTTACGAATAATATCCCAATCTGTTCCAGACGAAACTAGCTTCATTTTCTGTGAATCCATTATATCCTTCAGTTGACTTCTGACTTCCCGGACTTTTCTCATTGCTTTCACGTGAATGAAATGTTCGCTGCACCATGTTGACGAGTAGCTATTAGTCAAAAATGTACGCCAGTAAGTATATATTTCTGTAACGATTAAGCCCAATATATTGGTCAGGGAAGAAATTAAAAACAAATAATGCTAAAAATATTCTAACTAAGGCAGGCCCGTATCTCAGAGTTCTAAGTTTAAACATTCAATAATTGTTATTACCAACTACATACATAAACTACCTCCTCTAGTCCATGCTACTGCTACTTAAACCAACAGTAGCTAATTACTCTAGTAGGTCAGGCACTGACACGCGAAATCGTAGCTCAGGTCAAGGAATGTATGAAAACATGAAAGCCAGATAATTTATTTACATAGACTAAAGCAGATCAAACTGGATCAAAGTAAAAATAGATATCAAAATAGCACCTGTTTTGTTTCCACTGGTTATACACATTTAAGTATGTTAGATGATCAGACTCAGGAACTTGGAACTTTTCGCGTACAGCATCCGCGTCTTCCTCTCGGCCCTTAGGACGATAAAATAACGCTGGGACCGATAACATGGAAACAATTACTAGAATATCGGCAGAACATCCCATGTGAACAGACGATATCAGCATTTTCGATAAGGCTGGATCCAGTGGGAACTCCACCATTTGTCGTCCTAATTCTGTCAACCTTCCTGTGTTGTCTAAGGCTCCAAGTGTCCACAGCTGGTACATAGAATTGAGCATATTATCCTAAATAAATAGCATCACAAGTCAGTGTACATTCAGGAATACGATAGGTCAAATTAGGTAATCAAATAGTGTAAATCGGATTTTGAAATGGGCCATCTTCATGGTTCATACTTGTGGAGGAGGATCCATGAAATGGAACTGAAGAAGGTCCTGCACACCCAAAGACTTTAGTAAAAGCACCACATTGGACAAATTAGTACGCTGAATTTCGGGAATGGTAGTAATTAAAAGTTCATCCTTGTACTGCCTCTCGGTGTACAATCTATAATTTCCACACAAAAAGAAAATACACACGAATAGTTAAATTACCTCCATTACATGCTCGTCACTGTAGCGTTTTCACACCTCATCCATTCACCACAAACGACTATAGACGCCGACACCTAATCTAGCTCATTAAAAGATACCTACTGTACTGTTCAGAACGTGACTGGGTTAAGTCAAGGTGATAGCTGTGGGAATTTGTGGTAGTGCTAGCATCTGTCATCTCATAATTAAAAAGGATAAAACTGTATCTCACTTAAGCTGAACTAGCGTGAACTAACAGATAAATATCTAAAAATAGATGAACCTGCATTGGATCGCATTAAGATTCATTATTAAATGTGCAGTAAATCCCAATACATATGTCATCATTTTTGCCGTTTTGAACCAAGATCAATTTTATCATACCTATGACAAGTTCCTGGGCCCGTTCTTCCAGCACGTCCCGACCTTTGATTTGAATTAGCTTGGCTTATCGGGTAGATCTGCAGGGCATCCATACCAATACGAGGATTGTACACTTTGAGTTTGCAGTAGCCCGAGTCAACGACAAAGATTATTCCGTCCACTATTTATAGACAAATTATACCAGTTAAATAAAATATAGCATCCATAAATTAATAAATAAATATTACTGACAATGATTCTAAAATCCACAATAGACAATAAAAGTATTAACTTATGCAAGCTCAAAAGCTTATCTTATCATCAAAACAAACACAAACCTCAATCAGAAACTCAGCGCGCATTAAAACTCACCAGTTAAAGATGTTTCAGCGATGTTTGTGGCAACAATACATTTCCTTATTCCGTCTGGTGCTTTTTGGAAAATCTTTGCCTGTAAATCGGAAGGAAGTTGAGAATAAATCGGCAAAATAGCCAACGGAGGAGCATCATCTAACTGCCCTAGTCTTTCTGTAAGGACTTCGCACGTGACTTCGATATCCTCTTGACCAGGCATGAATATCAATATGTCACCTTAGATAAAAAAAACACGTGCAAGATTAATTACCGGTAAGTAAATATTTAAATGCGTAGCACTACTTTATAAATGCTTTTGGATATAATACATTTCGGTCAGATCACGCAAACAAACATGTTTTACAGGATACTCTAATATCTACTTTAGTAATATGTACTCAAATTATAAATCAAGTAGAGATTAAAAAGGATAATCAACGGCATAAAAAACCTAACTCAAATCTAACAGTATTTGAAAACACGGATAAACATATTTCCTGTGTATACACAAATACATAAACGTAATATAATCCAATTTGACAGGACACAGGACTCATGAAATGACGTCAAGAAAAGCACACTTGCACTTTGATGTAGTGCACTTGGAATTTCCATATTTTCAATTCACACTGATAAACCAGCGAAGATCATCTTGTACTTACAAATAAAATGAAATTCAACCTCCGCCATTCGCCATCACTGACCACATAAATATTTATTTTATTAATACAAATTTATGATTTTAATACAACCATAATATTAGGGATAATCCACACGATATTATCATCCCAAAGAGACCGCTATTAGTATTACGCCTAATTCGTTGTTACGTCAGAGGAAATATTTAGCCATGATTGTTAAAAAAAACAAATTAGACGTAATTCATTTTCCTGGTTCAAAAAAATGATTCAGACGACCAGACATTTACTCAACATTATATTATCAGACAAACTTCTAAAAAAAAACATTAGAATGTAAATAGTAAATACCTATACCGCCTATGCGTAAATCAAAAACAATGTTTATGAACATGTAAACAAATATCTGAGAAGTGAGTAGGAAGGACTGTATGTACACTCTAGGTCCATTTAATTCTCCAGTTATAATTTGAACATCTATAGCATTCATCCACCTGCATAGCTTCCTCAATTCAGACAATCACACTCAAATTAATAATGCAACCCAAACATATAGCCGCACATAGGTACATTCGATACAGGTATTATAGGTATCTTAAGAGTACGAGTAAGGCCAAGTCAATGCTAGGCTGGAACTCTCATCAACAATAAAAGTCCCACAAAAGAACGCCTACAGAAAGAGTGACGTGGCGATTGCAGGGAAACATATTATTAAATAGTATTCAATATGTTAAGAAATTTCCCTGAAATGTCGACACGATATGCAAAAATAAAGTTCCCCACACCCCAACTGGAATAGTATCCAATCCTTGAAATCGACACCAACGTGTAGCGGAACGTGTCAATCCTAGTTGGTTAATGTAATACGAGACAATTAATAATACTTAAAATCCTAACCTTGAGTGTGAGTAGGAGCAAAATCCTTAAAATAAAAATGTTCGGTTTTACAACTCAAGTTAAGTACGTATACGTCGACAGTAGATTAAACCTTAACCTCTACAGTCTACACCTTCAGTCAGCGAAGCATAGTAGTTACGAAAAATAATTACATACTGCCTACTTTACACGAGCAATGCTACTACCTATGTAAACTGCGAATGGATAAGTGATCAAATACAAAGGTATGTATGTATAGTTCCATAGCCAACTCCAGCTACAAACACTTGAAAATAAATGTTGAAAAGAAAGAACCAATGCAATGAAGTGTCTATACATCTCTACATGTACTAAAATGTAATCTCTCGCGTGCTACACTTACCTACCACGCACCCTACTTACTAATCTGGATTAAACTTGATCAATGCAAACCAGCGTTTAAAGTTTCAACGTTTCAAGTATAACAATAAAACTACCTCATTCACTTTTATATTACCATCAGAACAAAGGCATTCTATTTAGTGTTCAGCGGAATTCGTAGAACCACAATAGAGAGATTTTCACCAACACATGCTCCAATATCATTTGGACCGACCTCTGCACCTCTTAAGCCCGGTATTAAAATATTAAATATTATGAAGGAAAATACATTCGTACTCTTATTATAATATCCTCATTACGCAACTATATTGACTGCATTTAGTTAGCATACCAGAAGCAGTAAACGATCTAAAATTAGAAATAAGATTCTAATTTTAAACGTTCCATAATATTTGTATCCCCTCCGCACCTCAGTTTGCCAATCGTACTAAGTAACTTATTCGTACTATTAAAGCTGTTCTTTATACGACTACCTTTGTTGCCATTTGCAACAGTGTACGGTGGCTTCTACTCATTCTACTGCTCAGTCAAAAAATCATATACTAACAATAAGAGATAAGATTTTGGTTGGGTTACCTTGAACCACAAGCTTCACAAAAAATACAAGGTGCAACAAAAAAACATTTAATAATAACATCATTGATATGGAAAACTGTGATAATTAAGATTGGTAAGATATATTATGTAAAGTGTAAATTATATGTAGCCAGTCCGAGATAACCAATTAAAAGTTCTTAAATGGGATGGACATGACTACACTGCAGCTAATAGTTGCAGCCTGCAAGACGGAAATTGAAAGGTAGCATGGAGGAACCAATAAAATTCAAATTCCAAACTTGCAGCAGCAACAACTACAATACAAGCACCAGACATGATATAAACGAAAATAACAATGAACCTTGATTTTGCTGAAGATGAATCTGCAAGGCTTGCTTCACAGAGGAGTCCACATAATCTTCGACCACGTTTTTACTGAAGAAAATATCGACGGGAAAAGTTCTCCCCGGTATAGTAAAAGATGGTACATTTCCAAAAAATGTGGCAAATTTTGAGGCATTCATTGTAGCAGAGGTTACTATTAATTTCAAATCTTGTCGTCTGGCCACAATCTGAAAATAAATAATTAGTTGAAATTTTAAATACACAATATGTACCAGGAATACGAGTGCAAAATATCTAGGTATATATATTCATCATTTGTATTCAAGTGTACCGAGCAATGAGCAATTAGTTGCATTTGTATTTTAAATAAGAATTAATCGCATATTGTGTACAGCAAAGTTAAACTTTTTTTAAAAATAATTCTGTATCTTATACTGAGTCCGTTGGGCTATCCCTTTGGATTCAATGGAGGTCAGTGATGACCTTGTTTTGTTAATAAAGTTCGTCTTTCTCTCTAGGTAAAAATGGACTCTTGCTTTCTGCTTTATTTTTATAATCAACAAAGAATAATCCCCTACACAGAAGGAGGGCAAAAATTGCCTGTGAAATTTACACCATTGCATTAGAAAGGCCATTAGGTATGACGGTATGAGTAATAGAAAAACATTGACAAAATTTAGCAGGGCGTTAAACTTTTCGCAAAATCGCTTTTCCTAGGTATTTTAAAACTGTCCACAAAGCTAAATTTTAAGCTGTCCTTTAATCATACAAGCTATACTAAATCAATATTCTACTCATTAATACAGTCCAAACAACGAAACGGTATCAAAGTGACAACAGAATCAGGCCGCTACAAGAAGTCAAATAACTCTCCGGGGAGTTCGGTACAAATTAAGAACCGAGACCCGTGAGTTATTACTAAATTTCAATACGTGAAACCAGAAAAAAAACAGCATTTTAAATCGTAAAAATCAGATGAGCATCGTTAGTTAAGAACACGCACTGATTTCATTTTGTATTATTCGGCTTTTGTGACTAAAATGCATTTATTGGGGTTTTTTGGCCCATAGTATGATGATTCTGAGGGCAATATACCTAGGTATGCACGAAGTACATACTAAAATGTGATATATCTCTAATAACGCCCCGGTGTGCCATTAGAGGCTGGGTTTTTTACAAAATGGTTAGGTAGGTACTTATGACCTGAGTTATTGGAGACCGGGGTGCTATCAGAAGGATGAGTTATTAACGTCCTTGCTTTGTTTCTGGCTAATCAGCTGTGTTATTTTGTTTTTGAATACCTAAGTATTTTGTACTCGTACTTCTTAAGTACAAAGACTATAAAGATATACATATGTAGCAATGAATTTGTAACAATTCAAACAAACAAAAACAGAAAATAAATAGAACTATATTTTGAGACTAATGCTCAGATACACGTCAGTAATATAATTAGGTAGTACTACCAAACAAAACAACATGTGCTGGTCAGGTACATACAGATTTTTTTAATAATATGTACAAGCATGCTGCAATTTTCAATCCACATTTTTTTCAAAGGTAGATACAAGCTATTAACCTGGAATTCCTGTGCATTAACGTATTAAAAATTTTAATTCAAGAGAGGTCGTACCACGCGATTCATTTAGTACCTGAACAGACAGGAAACTGTTGTGCCATTATTCTGGCAATCCAATTCGGTACACAACAGTCTAATTTTAAGAGGAAATGGAAGTGACTTATGAGATGAGATAATATTATCTCTTATACTCAAATTGCGACCAAACACAGCATGCTTCGAGCGCAGCGTCCACCGTAACATAATTGAAACACACGTTTAGACATACTTATCTACGATGTAAAGGTGTCGCAATTTTAAATCTCAACAAAACAATGACATGTCGATACTGAATGTACTTTTCAAGTATCCCTATGTCTGTACCGTACATAGCTAACGATATCCCAGGTTGCAAACAGCAGTGGCATTTCATTGTGTAATGCTGTGTGATTATATGATGCACTCAATAAGTACTAAAAGTCAGACTAAAATCAAATCCATAGATAATAGGGAGTGAAGTACTGACACGTAAGTAGGTAAGCAGTAAACAGAAATAATACTCTTTTGCACATTGTAAATTTCTTGGCACCAAATCACCAGACATTTCACCGGAAGCTTCCGGATCAACGCACGCCGCCGCCTCAATACTGTGAATGAATGCATTTATGGCCTTCGTACGGAAGCACTACAGATACGTTAAAGTCACACAAAATAAATACCAAGTAGGTAAAAGGGAATCTAACAACAATCCGTTATACAAAACTAAAAGCAATCCGTTACACAAAACGGTCTGTCCTAGACCATACCAAAGCTGTTTCAACCATGCTTCTTTCAGCAATCATCTTGCTAATATTATTGTGAAAAAACGAATTTGGTAAAATAGCCGCGATATCTCTCATAGCTACTCAAGTCATTGCTTCTAACTTCGCTACCATGCCACATAAAATCAACGACCTATAACGTGATACGACAGATAGGTTCCTACCTACATTAACATTCCCTACAATTATACATAAGTGATTATGCACCTGTACAAGCGGAGCATTATTCCAACTGATATCGCCACTCGACTGTCTCAACACCTTTACGCTTTTTGTTATGTGAGGTATGAAGCTGCGATTTCAACTTTTAAATATGAACATTAATTTTCGGCAAAGGCTTTTTTATTTTACCAAGACTAAATAATTATTGTTGAAGTTGTTAATTTTCTTCCCAATGGATGTCATACCGAGTTCACAAAATACTGTCTCGCTCTTTATGTATTACTCAAACATGTAAATTGACAATATAATAATATTTTCCCAGCAACAATGAACCCTTGAAATTGTCTAAAGAAGATCTTTCAGTCTTTTCCGTAATAAGCAATTTGAACTTCAGACACAAACGTTGAAAACTCATAACAATTATTCAAGACACATACCCTGTATAATATATGTACATACCTAGGTTATACTTTTAACATTTGAAATAGTTCACAGATCCCAAGCTATGTACTACGTCATTACAAACCAGGTAGGTATGTACTTACGTAGAAATACAGAAGCAATTATACTAGTGGAACTTCGGTTGTCGACTGAAAGTAAACGTCTGGGCAGTTGTCTCATCCTATTTTCTACGAACTCTTGTTTTTAAAGGATTTTCTGCAATTAAATTGACGTTCTATACTCACTGGGCGGAGAACAGTGTCAGCTTTGCTTGCTTAAATTAAGTGTACCTTTATCCCTTATACGTAGGTATTAAAATGGTACACTACCGTCACACTCCGTACACTCGTAGTCAACAGCATATTGTTGAAAATGTTACTAGGTAAGCAAACACGTTTCTGTCTAATAACCAACAATCTCATTTCAATAATCCACCTGGCAGGAATCATTATAATGAATTCATCCACGCAATTACGTGGGGAAAAGAATCAAAAGGATTTTCCAAGAATAGCAGGGCATGGCTAATTTCCTCCAGGATACTGATGACGCAGAAAACATTCTGCCATATGAAGCACAGCTACGTCATTTACAGAATAACTGCACCACAGTATGTGACGTACATACCTACTTGCTTTTTCAAGTAAATGACTACCTCTGCATTAATAAATGATTGATAATTTATAGCCATGTGCCGTATCTTTTGCGTAATTCATCGAATATTGTTGTTTATTGTTGAGTTATTGCGCATCTAACTGAATTCAAGCAGCTGAGCCACAATTTTATAAACATTCATTTAAAATACAGTACGGCCGAGTGACGCAGGATGAAATGTTTCGTCTCTTTTGACTCTATTACAATTATATGTACTTGTTTTTGTGCTTGTAGATACACTTAATTTTGAACTTACTGCAGCCACTTATAAAGGAATTAAGATTCCATTTCTAATTAGACAAAAAGCCAAAACATAATTTACGATAACATTCCTCTGCGTATGCACCACCTCAAATTAGCTTGATAATTCTATGAGTGCAGGCATTTCACTATTTTTAACAATGAAATGAAGTGCGACAAAATCTGTAATTTATAATTAACAGAAACGGGGGGTACATTCCACCTTTCTCTTTCAAGTACCGCTCTTCAAAAACCCGGGAATAATACCGGGCGTTAACACGGGGCAAGGAATTGCTCTTTAAATCTGAAAGTGTCTATACAAGCTTACAAAAATGTATATTTCCATACATCAGATGCAATGACGAATGCAAGATTTTAAAGTAGGTAGGT
Source organism: Dicyrtoma fusca (assembly GCA_034695205.1). Lineage (NCBI taxonomy): Eukaryota > Metazoa > Arthropoda > Collembola > Symphypleona > Dicyrtomidae > Dicyrtoma > Dicyrtoma fusca. Next base: position 16,211 of record JAQFZC010001667.1, on the reverse strand, counting down.
ACTTAACCCATCAACATTAAATGTTTTCAACCAAGGCTGAAGCAGTCTTATGAAATAGGCAAAAATTAGTTCTCTCATTACTTCAAGAATTTATCCGGTCAATAATTAATTAGGAGGAAAACACTGATACTGGATGGATAAACTTCATTATTTTGAAAAAAAACTTTGCTTTTATAACCCCTAGCTTTCAAAATATGCGCGTTCCATTGTAGCTGGGATCCTAATTGAAACTTATCGACAACTTTCTCTTTATCTATAAGTTAGTATGTTCCTACTTTAAAATCAATTAGATTGTCTCACACACTTTCCTGCTGATAACAAAAGTAATCACTGGTTTTAAAATCAAATCAAAGCATACAAACATACGAGTTCATACATAATACTTTTTGCGCATTTCTCATTTTTATCCTATTCTGCTTATTATAAAATACAACCCCCTATTCCTTAAAGGGTAACAATTAATTTATTTTTAATATTATTGACGAGCTACTCTACGCGGACTGAATGCACAAACAATAACAAAAACAAGTGTATATGTTGTGTGTGTATTTACAATCAAGAAAAGACGAGCCAGACTACTTGATTAATTTACTGATACACTGATTACCACTGATACGTAACTGAGTTTCCAAACGTTATAAGTTCATCACATAATATACATAATGAGATACGAGATGAAATACTACTTCAAAGTCATCGCCAGCAAACAATCTACCAAACAGAAAGAAGGAGCAACTAATCAAAGAAATAATATTTTATATCACGGCTAAAGCTACCAAGCGCAGCAAACCTGAATCACGTCAAATAAATTTACAAATTAATATCATTAATCAACTCATAACGCTTTTACTTAGTTCCCAATAATGGGAAGCAAAAAGGAATAATAACGTAAACGTTGCTCTTTTAGGACCCATGATTTATTCACACTAATCGTAAGCTTCTTTAAAGATGACTAGATGACGAAGTGCATAAATATGCAACAAAATAATGTTTTAACGCGAAATAATTAACACTTTTAACAACAGTACATAAATCTATTTCTGTAAAACATTGATGTGTCTAACACCACTGACAAAATTCAAGAGGCTCGTCCTCGTTGTCGTTACAACTGAGGGACTCACAAATAACTGCATAACGGTGAGAGAGTGTACTAGTATGTATGTATGTACTGCGTGTAGTACAAGCTCCTGTTATTTGCTCACAATACTACCGTTTTCTGTTCACTCTGGCACGATTTTAGAGCACAAGTAGGCATGTAGGTAATACGAACAGACAAGTCAATAATTGAAGACAAATTCTATGAAAAGATTTTCAGCACAAACGGATCATGAGTAACGCTTATTAGTTATGTACATGGTTCAGGATTCCCTTAAATAAAAATCAAACAAATCTAAAATGCAAAGCTCAATCATATGCATATCTATACTTTGATGAGTAAACCCTGTTACTCCGCTATTACTTATGTTAATAGGAGAGTGAATTTCAACGTTTTGTAAAATGGTAATCAAGAGTTCCAGCAAGCAAGCATCAACCTGAAACGTTAGGGCAACATAATAGTATATCAACCTTGGGTTCAAAGAGTACAGTCGCCTAAACCAAGATAAAATCCCGTCTAACGCCAAAGGCAACGAATCATTGTCTCAATTACAGCGAAGGGGGTAGCCAGTTGATATCGACTAAATCCTAGTAGTGAAGGAATTCAGTTAGACACCTTTCCATTCCAAGTAATAAGCACACACAGTTGTACAACAACTATGCATTTATCAATTCAACGCCAGTAACTTTATACGCAAAAATCTTAGTTTTTACAAATTAATTTTGTTTTTTCCTAGAAGTATGTCGACGGGCCTTAATTCACAGCTCAAAAATACGCGAGTGGTGGTACAAATGGTCCGGCTTGGTATTTATACCATCTGAGAGCAGAAAAAATCGGGCCATCTAAAAGACTGACTGACAGACTTCTGTCCAGAAATGGTCTGGTCTGGTCCTAAAGCCTCTAGTCCGAACCAGACCATTTCAACCACCATACACGAGTACTGAACTAAAATGATGTTCAAAAACATCGGTTGCCTAGGTCAACAATAAAAAATGCACACAAAGTGCAGTTGCTGGTCGATTTAGTTGATATGATCGTCAATAGAAAAGCTCCAGCTAACTGTACTACACTGGTGGTGACTCATTTGCATAAAATCACTGGCTCTGGGCCGCTGTGGGCAGTAGCGTGGTCAAGAATACCTAGGTTAAATAAGCCTATACGCACTCGGTTATACCAGATTTAATTCTCTTCCCCTTGAAGAGCCGCTATAACAGAGTGCCACTATAGATGTCAAAATCTAGTGGATGCCACGCGAGACCACTATTTGGCTACGCGTAGATGCCACATGGCGTGAACGCATTCAGCACTAGAATACGTAAGTCTTCCAACTAACGGAATTTTAAACACGTTGCTAGTGTTAGTAGTCAGCCTCCCAGATCACCTCGCCGACTGTTGCTATTTTCGAAGCAAAGTTAATTCGATTTTGAATGCTACTAGTGCCGTCCAACCTTTTCGTCAGCCTAACATCGTACAAGCATATTCAAAACCATTCTCATTTTACTTGTCTGCTTGGTTGAGGCAACGTTTACCGAGGTCATTACAGGACCACAGATACTTACCCAAATACATTTTAGCTAAACTCGTTGATATGTACCTTGTACCATTCTGGACAAATCACCTTTATCGGTATCGCTGTACAATTTTTTACAAATGCGACATCACCATTCAACACTTCGAAAATCTCTTATAACGTAAGTTCAGCTGCGCGCACCTTCTTTGAAATCTGTCCATGGAAACAGTTCCACGTACATACATGGGCAAAGTTCACAATAATGCAGAGTCTGATTTCTTGAGGCGCCAGTTGTCCTCTTAACAACTTGAACCACAGGGAACGACTGCTGTTAAATGTTATTCTACAACATCATCACACTTCACGGCTTCCTGTACCCGTGTTGTAATTATTTAGAGTAATTTTGACGCTAGTTTTCTTTATATCTCATAATCACGATACAATATTAGTTAGTGTTTTTCACCACAAAGTGACTTCAATTAGACGAAACATACAAAAGAGAAGAAACCGAGTAAATAAGTACGGTATTAAGACTATTTATTACGCAAAACACCACTTTAAAATATATTTCGCCATCACCCTTTCAGGTGGCCAAAAAGGAGGACAACAGTTCCGCTAGCTAACTGGTAGTTGATGACTGCTTGCTACCTTTTACAGGAATCCATTGTACAATACCCTCTGCTACCTCAATTAAACTACAACATACTACATGCCTTGTGAGAAGATCTCGCAAACTGTGTGGTACATGTATGTAGGTATGTATAGATATAACACCCGACGAGTAAGTACACAGATGCCATCAACAAACAGCTTTACACAATACATGATATGCAACACTAAAATAATATTTTGTCAAGTCAAGTTAGACTTGCCAATTGACTTTCCATTCATATGGCAGCCACGATTAGGACGAATCCACTTGGGCAGACGTCTCGTTTGTGCTCTACACCACGACTAGTGGTCTCGTTTGTTCTCTGCCATGGTTTTACATACGCTCCCACCTTCTGTGTCATAGGTAACGAAATGACTGCGACAGACGTTAATGTACACAACACAAAAGGCATGGCATTCAAGAAAGTGAACAGAATACGCTTACCCAAAGACGACTACATTCTTGCCCTCTGAAGTAGTTGATAGTTCTTACAGGGGCTAAGGGGCTACTGTGAGTTGAGTGATCACACTGCACATTTTGGCCGTTCAAAAGCACTGCAAAACACCCCAAGGAAACCTTAGTGGACGGGATGTATGGACAATGTAGAGAGTGAAATCATGTAGAGCACGTAAGAGGTCATTGTTTGAAGTAAGTAGAGGAGATAATCCTTGTAGAGCACAAACGAGACGTCTGGCTCTACATGCATTCCATACAACAAAGGACGGTGGGTATTCCTATACACGAATACGAACGTATGTAGAAGCAATCTGCATTATGGACTTTACCCTAATCTTCGATGTTTTTTTTTTGCCCTAGACCTATGTATTTGATAGTAAATAATTCTACCTCACGTTACCTACGAATGGGATCCGTCTGCACTCCATTACCTGCCTGAAACAGCTTTTCCCACAGCTTCATCCTTCACCTGGTGTCAACTAAAATATGAAGCGCCTGGTTCAATGTATATCCTAACTAGACTAACATAAGACAGGCACATAATGCCAAGTTTTGTATTTAAAATTACTTATTCTTTGGGTATTACACTGGACTGCTCCAATCAAAGGGAAAAAAAGATTCACATCAGAAAAATAGTGATAAGGCAACATATTCCGACCTACCTGACAATGCTTTTTCAACAAATTAGAAATATGCAAATATATTCAATCTACATCGAACAGAGCCTTGCTCGAAATGCCCTAAAACCTTTCTTGATATGCATCTCAACAAGCCACTTACTTACATGCATGAGAAGAAATAACAATTTCCTGTGCTGAATACAGTCTTCCTTGTGGTCATACTGAGAACGTCTGTCTGTCTCCATGAATTTGCAGCAATATGTAGAACTAGAGCAAACTTACTGCAATGAATTTCTGATGTTAGCATGTGTGAATTTTAGTAACCATGATTTGCAAGGTGAAGCGTATAATAAGGTAGCAGGGTATGTATGTGTCTTAAGTGCTGAACGAAATTAGACGAAAAGTTTACTTGAAATTCTTTGGGAAAGGAAGGAGGGACCTCATCATATCTGTATCAACTGATAAAAAATCTTTCCTAGGGAATCCAGAGTTTCTTTTGGGCTATTTCAGCCTGTTCCTGTACCAAGGCTACGAAAAAATAACAACACAATACAGGAATTAAATAAAAGTTTAGGGCTTTCATATATTGGAGCCGGGCTTGAGTTGGTTGGTGACTGAACGCCATCCCTAACCACACAGCCAGGCATATGTCCACATCCACACGGATCGCTGAGAACTAAGTAGACAAGAAGGCGGAGGTTAGCACCAGTTTATCTTTAGCACTAATTATAATCATACAATTTTAGTTTCATTTAATGCAGTCCACGCAGTGAGAGTAAACCAGATGGAACTCAGGAGCTTGACATCGGACCTTCTCTCAATCCAACTTCATCTCACTTGATCACCCATAATATAATATTATTAGATCTCACTATTCTCCCCCAAAGTACAATGAGTGAGTACCTGAAGACGGATAAGTTTGCAACCCAGTGCAACAGAGTTGAGCAGTTTAGTTCATCCGAGCCGACAATGCATTTGTTAATACAAAAGTAGTGAATGAAGTGAGGGAAACCTATCTCTCCTACAGAAAGGTCTACATTCTACACTTATATACGAAATGCGATGTAAACGAACCAAGCCAAGAAGAGAGTGCAGATACCCCACGTTCCCATTCAGGCGATTCAGGAACGGTGTGGACTGTACATACCTAATCGTAGAGAGTAGTAGAGTGCACTGACTAGTGAGAAGAGTAGAGACAGACACCAGAGTATGGGGTGTAATTCGTGTCACAAGTCTGTGGTGCACTCAGTGTTCTCTCACGTTGTTCACCGTGGTTCTCACCGTTGTTCACACCGTTGTTCACAACCCTACTTTAAATTTAAAAATTAATATCATTACAAAATCGTTTAAAACTGGATAAATCATCATGTCTGTTCGAGATGCGGAATGTTAGGTAATATGTGAATGGTCCCTGAGGTCAATAGTTCATTATTGTTCGAGTTACGGAGTATGAGGTAATATATGAACGGTCCCTGAGGTCAATAGTTCATTAATGTTCGAATTACGGAGTGTAAGGTAATATATGGAAGGCTCTTAAATTTTGTCCGGAATTTGATGCAGTTACCGGTGGTGCGGTGTGGCTTGGAAAAATTGTTTTTCCTATTTTGCCCCACCAGCAGATGCAAAACGATGAGAGAACCGGATTAAATTTAAAGTAAGGTTGTGAACAACGGTGTGAACAACGGTGAGAACCACGGTGAACAACGTGAGAGAAACACTGACAAGGAAACATCTTGACATGGTAAATCTGTAATAGGCCAAATGGGCCAAAAAACTTTTAAACACCTCCTATGGACAATACATAATACTGTGATTGCAAAATGCGCTTCTTGCGGGCAATATGCGGCGCAATTTTCAAAATTTTACTTGAAATTCGAAAACTGAAATTTCTTATGCAATTTAACATGCAATTTTTTCAGCGGAACCTGGTAAGTTTTAATTTTTAACTATATTAACATAATAGCAAATCAAATAGTGTGCACCCATAACCCAACACATACGTCCACAAAACTACACTGTGCAGATCTTATAAAGTGCAAATCACTTGTTTGCGCATTTTAATACTACACTGTGCAGATCTTATAAAGTGCAAATCACTTGTTTGCGCATTTTAATACTACACTCAACATTTTTTAAAAGTGCGAAAAGCTATTTTATGCATTTTGAAAAAGCGCGCCAACTTGTTTGACACGCTTTTGAAGTGTAAAACGCCGTTTTATACCCTTTTAAAAAGTGCAAAACGTGGTTTTACACACTTTTAAAAAGTGCAAAACGTGATTTTACACGCTTTTACAAAGTGAAAAACATGGTTTTAAAATGCTTTTAAATAGTACACAACATGGCTTTACACTATTTTAAAAAGTGCAAAACGTGGTTTTACACACTTTTGGAAAGTGCAAAACGTGGATTTACACCTATTTTGAAAGTGCTAAACGTGGTTTTAAACACTAAAAAGTGATAAACGTGGTTTTACACACTTTTGAAGTGTAAAAAAATATTGCAAGCGTTTAAGTGCAAAACGTGGTCGTACACGTATTTGAAAAGTGCAAAATCGCGATTTTATGTAATTTTAAAAGGTTCAACGCGTGTTTTGATGCAATTTTAAAAAGCACAAAAATGGGTTTATACACATTAAAAGTGCAAAACGCGATTTTAGTCATTTAAAAAAAGTATAATGAGTAAAGCGCGATTTCATGTATTTAAAAAAAATAAAACGCGGTTTTACAGACTTTTAAAAAGTGCACAGGGGAGGGGGGGAGGGGTATGCATTTTCAGTGAAAAATTCGATTTCATGCATTTAAAAAAATTCAAAACGTGGTGTTATACCCTCTTAAAAAGTGCAAAACGTGGTTTTATGCATTTTAAAAACTGTAAAACGAGGTATTAATTTAAAAATGACTAAAACAGATGGTTTTATGCAGCTTAAGAATGTGTAAAACGTGGTTTTATACCCTTGTAAAAAGTGCAAAACGTGGATGTACAAACTTTTAAAATGTATTTTTGTGCTATAAGTTTACATTTTTTAAAATTGGTAAAATTGAGTACTAAATGTTTTAGGAATGTGCAAAACTGCGTTTTCCACCTTTCAAAAATTGTAAAACGACGTTCTGCGCTTTTTAAAAACGCCTGAAATCGCTTTTTGCACTTTTCGAAAGTGGTTGAAACCACGTTTTGAACTTTTTAAAAGCGTGTAAAATCACTGTAAAACTAAATTTTGCACTTTCTTTCCATATGGGTGTAAAACCACGTTTTGCATTTTTAAAAAATGTTGAAAGTAGTACTAAAATGCGCAAACAAGTGATTTGCACTTTATAAGATCTGCACAATGTAGTTTTGTGGACGTATATATGTGTTGGGTTATGGGTGCAAACTATTTGATTTGGTATTATGTTAATATAGTTAAAAGTTAAAACTTACCAGGTTTCGCTGAAAACATTGCATGTTAAATTGCATAAGAAATTTCAGTTTTCGAATTTCAAGTAAAATTTTGAAAATTGCGCCGCATATTGCCCGCAAGAAGCGCATTTTGCAATCAAAGTATTATGTATTACGTAGTCCATAGGAGGTGTTTAAAAGATTTTTGGCCCATTTGGCCTATTACAGATTTACCATGTCAAGATGTTTCCTTGTGAGTGCACCACAGACTTGTGACACGAATTACACCCCATACCAGAGAGGCACAGACGTACATACGCCACATGTATGAAAGTATGAACATACAAACAGAAATTATATACGTACGATTACATTACATTCAGCTCCATCAAATAAGCAACGTCAGACTATTTGAAGAGAAATACGGTGCTTGTGTGATTCAGTAGGTTGAGGCTCTGAGCAAGCAGGCAGACTATGACTATTCACTCCTGATAAAAGTTTTTAGCTGAACGCGTGTTCTCAGCCTATTTCTCTTTTCCTGAGTCTGGTTGCAGGCTTAAAGGCGTATAGATTTACACTTGTGTGGTAAAACTACCTCTATACCTGCTCTTACCACCCCACCACTTCCACAACACACACACATATATATATATATATACAGATACAGTTTGTGGCAGTTCATTCTTCTGCAAGTTGGGTAGTGGAAGTGGTAGACCCACTCCAAGACGGACCACAAAATAGGTACGAGGGAGAAGATTCAAGGGACAGTTTGAAACTGAACACGAGCAGGATCACATCTAATAATCCAGCCAATATCCAGACACCTCATCTTCAAACTCCAGAGTAATTCAGATTTATTGCCACATTATATAATTTCCAAGAGCACTGAGTACATCGTGTGGTGGACTTTTTTTGGAGTCATTGCGATTTTGTCGGCGAAGGGGAGAAGTAGACCTCCAACAAGTCCCGTCCCATCCGTTTGAATCTGGTACGGGTTTTTTATTGCCAGAAAGCACATCCCGCCGGTTCTCCTTCCACTACACTTTTGTCAAATGCAGCTCTAGCCTCATACGCACCAACCCTAATCCATTTCGCATTTCCGAAACTGCGTATTCTCACGGAAATTTACAACTTCCCGGAGGTTCTACGATCTCGCTCATCATTCAGTCAGTGCCTTCTCTCCAAGCCACAGAGTTGAACTTTTGCACGTCTCATATTCTTGAGCAAGAGCGAGTCACCTTCGTGAAGAAAAGCTATCATCATGAGAGACAGCAATAAAAATGACAGTGGAAGTCAGCCCTCCACAAGTTCCAATGTGTACAACTACGACCGTGTGTCCGACTGGTTTGACGCAGACAGTTATAAGGTTTTCATGAGAACTGTACGAAGTGGAGACATTCTCGAAGTACGAAGTTGTCGGTGCTCCCATTGGGGCATTGCTGTACGTCTTAAGAGACCTCCAAGTCCACCAAAAGGCAACTCATCTCGTAAGTTGTTAAATGAATAAATACTCTGGACATACATACATTGACATATCTATTGTTGTTTGACGCAACTGCATTCGACACAATGCCAAACGAATGGGAGACGTTCTTTCTAAAATTCAAAGAGCAACTTGGACGACCCTCGTACGTCTCTGTACGTGTTGAGACAGTGCAAAAGACAGCCAACTTAGTGCCTTTCTAGCGAATTGTTCTAGAGCAGATTTGCACGTACACATCCATACTGCGTATGCATACGACTATAATATTTCCAAGTATTCACTTGGCTATATATTACCACATTGTTTACTCATTTTATGTGCGAGGCTTTCCCATTAGCCTTTACAGCTTTCTAACTATGTACATCATAATTGATTACGTACGTACATAATAATTCAACCTAATATTCAAATAGCCCTTCTTTCGTAAATAAAATAAATACATCCTCTGTCCTACTCACTCTTCACGTTGACGTCCTGTCTCCTTATAACCTGTATCAATCAACAAGAGTCACAGTGGCTCTTCTGGCTATTAATCCTATTATTACAAGTAATTCCCCATTAGTCATTTCCAGCCTGTCTGCGTATTTACCATACTCACATACCAAAATTATTGATGCTTCGTCACAATCACTGTCAGCCTCCCTTGCAACGGCACACAGTAAGCCAGGGACTCACAGACCAAAGCTCAACTTCAAACTGCACCAATGTCATCAAGGCACGGCTAATATTTCTTTTTTATTCAAGAACTAAATGGGAAAGTAGGACACGTGAGGAATAGACACGTTTTTATAGCTTAAATCTTTTTGTTATTAAACCTTTAAATAAGGTAGGCAACCGTGCACTAAAGTAAATACATGTAGTGTCTAGCACATTCAACGAAATTGCGAATTGCGAATGATAAGGCAATGACGAGCCCTGTCCTCCCATATATCAAAACCATTTGCTTCTTTCTCAACTTGCATAGAATTCAGAGCACTCAGACACGTCTTCAATACAATCTTCCATTTTTTAGCTCGCATTAGGGTGTATTAGGGGTGTTATGTTCCCTTCTCCAACCGAATAGATGCACTGGTACTACAGTACCATATCTGAGATGCTCGCCGTAAACACAAAGTTGATAAAAATGTAACATTATACACAACACGTTTTCGGTAGACTATCCTCCAGCAATTGAGCTTACAATTTCAGAAACAGAATTTCAACGCTGTAAGTTGACTAAAATGCATGACGTTCCCATTGTTATTTGAGCCATATATAAGTAGGGTGCACATTGGTAAATCATGCCAGTACATGTATATGAAGCCAAATCCTAACTATGACACTGCGCTCGTGCAATATTCGAGTTTAAACTACAAACCAACTCTAAGAATCCTAATTTAAGAAATATACATTTTTAAATAACTTTATTAATCTTAAACTTATTTACGGAATTTTTAAATATTTATTCAGCAAAACCTGTGCCAGACGAAGTGATGGTCTACCACTTAATACATTCCTCCCAGAACCGAGGCCAAGTCGGACAATTTACCTTGGAGGATTTTTGGCAACCTGACTGTCGTATACGTATAAATAATACGACCAACGGTTTATGTGTCTTCGGAAATTCACCCACCATTCCCAAAAGTGACGTTCTCAACAATGCATTCACCGTAAGTTGCCCCCACACTCTCTGACCTGCACTTGACTTAGATTACATTTTTCTTCCCACGCACGAAACACACCTATGGCATTTACCTTACTATGTAAAGCTCCACGATTAAAAGCGCCTGACACGTCCCGCATTTGTCCCGACACGCATTTATTTTTGTGGTCACTCAAAATTAAATCCAGCTCAATCCAGGTGACTAGGAATTTTTGTACACCTAGGAATAGCCATTCTCCCTCAATTGCCATTAAATACATATTTGAAGCAATGATAAAAAAAATTACACAGATAAATACGCGCAACTCTTCCAAAGAATATTTGTCAGAGGGACAGAGTTTTTTACGTACAATATGTACATCTTTTACTTCCGTGTAAAGAGACTGACTCACCATTCCGAGGAATAGGGAAAATGACTTTCAGATAAATTATGGACATTAAAATTAAGCGCCTTTGTGTGTTCCCATTTCTGTCTTCCATTAATCCCAGTTTTTGTCAAATTTTATACTTTTCATTTTACGAGGAGAAGCAAATCTTAAGATTGAAGCTGTATGTAAATACGGCTTGAATGGTACACAGTTACGAAATCACAAACACACTGCATTCATAACGTACTTACATATTATGTACCTACTTAAGTAACTACCAATACAATTTTACATATTCAAAAACTACCACGAATAATTTAATGATTGAATTGAACCACTAACAAGGCAATTCCACCTCCATTGCCTCCACGAGCTGAATTAAATCTTGCTCCACATCATTTTAAATTATTTTCCCTGCCATTATAACTTCATGCTGACTCAATCTACGTTCTCAGCCTTTAACAATGCAAACTAGCCGACGTCGCAAAGCTGGTTACCTCTTGCGATTTTATGTTTTTAAGCTGCAACCAAAATATGTATCTCTTCATGTTTATTTGAAATGGGTATTCTGAAACATCAAAGGCGAAGACCAAAGTTGCACTAAAGGCACATAATCCCTCAACCTCATTAAAAGCTTATCCTAATGACATGACAATCTCACGACTCCACACATCAGTGAAGGTACTATGTAAGGCCTATAGTAAAAAATCTACAGTTTAACATCAGAGTGCAAACACGAAACGTCACATGTGTCAGTGGACCACTGGAAAAGGGCACAAAGCGACATACCGCTTCACTTTTCAGCAGAAACACAGAGACATTGATTATTTAAAGCTTTCCGATGACAATCAATGATTGGAAGATCTATTACGATCTTGACGCTATCTTCAAGCGCGCAGCATTACCCTGTCCCTTTCTTTACACTTATTAAAAATGCATCACTGAAAACCCTGCCCTGTTGGGGAAACTTGCTATTGAGTATTGATTTCGGAGTCCCAAGGTTTCAAATGCAAGGTTGACAACCACATGGCCAAGTGCTTTTAATCGGAAGTAGTTTTTGAAGTATACAGGAGAGTGTGCAGATATATATTATAAAACGTAGCTTCATGCAATGCAGATATACTATGAAAGCATTTAAAAGCCTACTAATTACATGAAATCTCTTTTTTACAGGCACATTTATCAACACATCTTAAGTGGCAAACTTGCACGGACTTCATACGTTGGTCGTCCATAAACCATAGCAATTCTTGACCTACAATTGATTCACTATTGCAACTTTAATTCTACACTTTCTTCGCTCTTCCTTGATGCATGCGCTACCTCAAACACAATACTGAATAGATAAAAATTAATTAATTTACGTAGGTATAACTGCTGTGAGTGTCTGCACTATTTTTTCCAAAGGTGGCGCTACAAATGTTTTTTAATAAATACGAATGTACTTTAAAGTTTAGTTGTAAGTATTTTCAGAGATAATAACTAAAGTTTTTACACGTGAGTTCTCTGGACAAACTGTCACCTAATGTATCCAATATATCCAATATTACGTAATTTGCATTTGTTATACACGGCACCTAAACATAAGCGTACAGATTTAGACACCTACATCCTATTTTATTTAATGCGAACAGACACATCAGGGTACGTATAAGTAGGTAAGTAGACAATTAATGGCAATCCACTTTACGATGCAAACACCAGGAATTGTCAACTGCATGTGTACTGAAAATATTAAAAACAGTTAAAATCTTCTTACGGATGGCTCGGTGCCCTATAAGTGTTTTTTCAGTGTACTTTATATAATATACATCAATACTCTTCCACTTTTCATACATAAGCCAAGAACGATATTTAATACGACTAAAAAAGCGTGTCAAAAGTTTCAATTAGATTAATCGGCAGAACTATAATCTGTATTATAAACTTTAAGAATCGAAGTAGCAGTACCAGTATGAAACGTGATAATAATGACCATGTGTATTAGAATCTGTCATTCAAACATGTTTACTTTTTTTATGAATAAATTGGATTTCGGTACTGTTGTTCTAACGAAATTTGTTCTACTCATTTATATTGCAGCTCTGACTCATGAAAGTGCAACTATAACATATAATAGTATAAAATATGTTCAATTCCGAAAACTGATGAATACCTATATTTATTTAGTTACAACGAACTTCCATACTATGACTCTAGAACTTTGTGACTTCGTGTAAAATTATATAAAGTCATATATACGTACCTACCTATACCTATAAACAAGTATAAACTGGTATGTAGGTATCAGATTAATGGATAAGCTGCCTTTAGCTCAGACATTCTCCGTCCATTTTTCTGGACACCAGTTCAGCCTGGGGATTCGCTCCCACCTTCATTAACATTAAAGAAGGACGCATAACTAATTACGATTATAATCGTAATCGATTACGATTAAATAAAAGAGAAGTGTGTATCAGATTTACGCGACTTAAAGACTGGACTTTGAACAGTAGAGAACTTGAAACGTTGAACTGTTCGAATAACTACCCACTTAGAATTACAAAACCAAACAAGTTAGCACAAACTAACGCAACGTTGCAATGTAAAACGACGCCTGGATGTCAATTAAAAGAAGGTGCTATCACAGCAGCAAAATCACTGAAATAATTTTAGTGTGACCGTGTGCCTAACCCTAAGTTTTCTATTACCGTTAAACTTCTATCAATGTGCCGGGGAATAATTACTTACTACATAGATGTTGGCAATAGGGACTAGTAGAGAGTTATTATTTGACCTCGATTTCGAACTTGGGTCAAATTCATCGGTATACATATATATACGCCCAAACACACAATACAAAGGAATTATTACAGGGGGGAATTATGCATTTGGGAGGACGTATTTGTATTCTATTTCAATCCTGTTTGCAGGGGAATTGTTAGAGGGAGGAGGCAATAATTAGATGAGGTGAGTATTAGTAGCGTAGGGGTATATTATACATGCCTATTTAGGTATATATACATACACCCCTCAATCTAGTGAATCTCCAACGTTTTTGTAATAATACCGCCAACAATACATATATTGTACATACCTAGTACATAGGTATACAAAATGCGCAGAGACCACTATTGACTGTGATTTTTAACAATTTTTTACAAGGACAAGGCCGAAAGGCTAGTGTTAAAACAATTCGAGCTACAGATCTATTTGGATCTACGATATCTACTTAACCGTCGTTCGATTTAATCAGCATAATTAACGGGAGCGATGAACTATCTAGCAATAAGTACACAACAACTTACCTCGCGTAAAAGTCCAAATAAGACATCCGTATTCAAAGACCGTTCATGAGCTTCATCCATTATTATAGCACTGTAGTTGTCCAGATCAGGTTCCCTCAAAGATTCACGAAGCAAGATTCCGTCCGTCATGTACTTAATAATTGTTTTCTATAATTACCAAATAATACCACATTAGAAAGGTAGTTGGCGTTTGACGTCACAACAACAAATGATAAAATTCTGACATCTAATATATAATTATATGCTATGGACGGGGGTTGTCCACTCAATACGTAATATAAGCTTCGAAAAGAAACCTCAAGTAAGTATAAAAGGCCCTGAGCAGTTACATGTCACGTTGCAAAACATTTTCGCTTATGTAGTTGAAAAGAGTTGTTCAAATCTGCCATTGATTTTGCATTATACGAATTAATCCCCATAACCCATTAAAAATATTGTTGTGTAAAACTATAATAGTCCAAGCACAAGGATTTTGATAACCTTTAGAAGTCTCCACCCTCCTCCTGATTCGAAGTAAAACAACAAAAATAAGCATTCACATGAACCGATTAAATAAAATACGAATATAAATAATTTATCAGCGCATCGCAGGTAATTTATTTCTAAAACATCATCAGCTCAAACCAGTTTCTTATCTACTTTCAGATTATAGTAAAGTAAGTCGTAAAAAACTACCATGATATTGGTTTTGTATCACTTTTCGTAGAGTGGAGGAATTACATAAGCATCGCGTAGTCTTCAAAAACAATTCCTTCATCATATAATATCGTAATATCAATATGCATATGATTCCTATGATTCAGTAGCTCTAAGAGATCGGAATTCGGAGCAAAAAACTGTTGTCAGACTATTACGTAAATCTGGAGCAGATTATACACAATTCACATGCATCTGAAATGTGAACTAAAGCCTACATTTAGATTTTTAGATAATGCAAGATCTCCTACTTATGCTATGCCAACTTGAAAGTTTGCTAACTACAGAATAAGGATTTACCTAGCATTACTTTTTATGAGGAGGTACCCACAAAATGTTTCTTTAGACTGGCTGTGAATGGGGACGTGAGTCCTTTCTTCCGAACGAATTTTAGAAACCAGGCAGTGTTCTTTTTTCTGGAGGTAGCACAATGAAATCGTGCCTGAACTATATTCTAATTCTTTTCGGCAAAGAACAGTTTCTTGACGACAACTCACGACCAGAGTTACACCTTTTCGACTCTTTATAACACTGCTAGAATTATGTATACTCTCATTCCTTACCTCAGACGTACAATCTTCAAATCGAATAGCATATCCAATTTCTTGTCCAAGCTCGGTGCCCATTTCGTCACTTACTCGTTTAGCTACTGACATGGCTGCAACACGCCTAGGTTGCGTACATCCGATCATTCCATGTTTTGAAAATCCTACAAGAAACATACACATCATACACTGTCATCAGATTTGCCTTAGCCTTAACCTAACTTAACTTTAACAATTACGTTGTAAGGAGCTCTGAATAAATATCATCTACAAAATTATACAAAATCACCTAGGCGCCTACATTATAACTAAATAGGTAGATAAAGCGGCCAAAATGTGGCAACTTAATAAGCATTTTCTTAGCTGAATACAATATGTATACGTGCAGCACTAAACATAAACCAAAACAAGTGGGGCTTCGCCCCACTTGGTTCGCTAGGCAGATAAGTTGTTTTCCGAAGATATATTATAGGTATATTTT
>JAQFZC010001666.1:0-27960 GCA_034695205.1 Dicyrtoma fusca | reverse complement strand
CTTATAAACCTGGACACCGGGGGTCTGAGATGAAATATGCTTTTTGATGCTTTTTGTGCTTTGTGGTGTCCTTACTATTAGCTTTCTTTCATTCCATACTTCTGAAAGTTAAATCAATTTATAATTTTATTATTCATAAAAAATCATAAACATTTATTTGAATTCAACAAGTTATAAAAGAAGATACGCCTATCTGACACTGCTCTCTGTACTCCTACATTTACTTTCGACGCCATATTTGCAAGCTCCTTTGTTGTTGGTTCCCTTGGATTTTGACTTAACCATTACCATTAATTATGTTTTCGTTAAACCGAGAGCCACCACTATTCTTATACTACACAGTTAACGTCAACAGTAGGTAAATCATCAGGTATAATTTACAATGCTATTAGCTTAAAATTTAATTCAACCTACCAAAATAATTATCTTATGTAGGTTGCACCACCTGTTAAATATAACAGTCACAACTAATTGACTGCATTCTGGAAGATTTTGTTTCCTTTTTGACGGAGCCGTTGGAACAGGATTGAAATTAAAAAGCATTAAGAAATAATTTTTTCAGTTTACTTAAGTAACAACGAGGACCCTACTCCACATGTTGCTTCTGGATTTAAACCGTTTTCATACACCTAGCCATGGATCATAGCATATTATCTATGTATCATGGACAATTCAGTAAACTGGGTACCACTTATTTGTTATAAGCAAAAAATTAAATATGAAATTTTGAGATGGTTCAGTAAGTGGAAACTAGTATGCAATACTGCCATCATGTTGGAAATAAAAATTAATTGAAATCCAATTGCGATTTAAATACAAAACGCCACTACAAAGTCATTCCAACTTCTGGATTTGCTATTTTCAGGTACATATAAGGCAATTTGTAGCTTGACTAGTTTTAAAAAGCGGTTAATTATGGTTTTGTTTTTCTTATAAGACAGAGGTAACAACTGTGAGTTGTTAATTAACAGATGGTACTTTGATGATGCTCCTAGTGTGTATAATTGTGATATTACTATAACTGGGTATACGATTTTGTTAACACCTGCAACTGTGATATTAGTACAAGCGTATAACTGTAATTGTTCCTAATACGTGCATTTGTGGTAACGCCAAAGCGTGTAATCAAATTCGATGTAATCAAAACCAGGTAATTGGAATATTTTTACAAGCGTCAAATAATTGATGTTGCTAAAAATAGTGAGTGAATTTTTCTAAAAGGGGGTAATTGTGATTCTTTTAACCATCATATCCGTACCACAATATGCCCTTTAACCAATGGAACGTCATAATAACGTGCTTGTAGAAACATCACAATTACACGCTTTCAACAAAGTCTTAATAATTATATGCATTTAGCTTATTAAAATGTTCCTCATTTAGCATTATCACTATTTTATTATACGTTTAGCATTGTCATCACATCACAGCTAGACGATTATTCGCCTACCTATCGCATTACCACAATTATACGCTTTACGCAAACAATATTATCACAATTACAGCAGTAGTAGTTTTCCACAACTGACAATCACTACCTACAATTCAAATTGTGAAGTGAATGGGCAAGAATCCTTAATCGTGATATCTGATATCGTGAAAATCTCGTTTTCCAGGCAGATTATTTTCCATCTTCCAATTAACCCGCCGTTTTCTCGCAGATTGCTGAATTGCTGTGGCTTTAAAACAACGAAATGCCATTAGGGACTGTCCATAAATGACATCGGCATTTTCCGGACATTTTCGACCCGCTCCCACTGCACTTCTAAAAGTTTGCACTCTTTAACAGGAGCATAAATAGAGTCAACCCCTCTCCCAAAAAAAACTCATTAATTTGCTAACGCAATTAATGAACTAAGCGGAAATTTAAGGTAACCAACAAAACCAAATAAAATATGTATTTTACTTATAGAAAATCAAATAATGATTGAAATAGTGATAGTATAGTTACTGTGATACAGGCGTTCTAGTGAATATATTTTTCGCAATCAGTAAGTACGTTGGAATTGTGAAATCAAACAACATCATTCACAACTTTAAAGCTCTAGTTGGCGCCTGCCTTACAAACAAATCAAACTCAAACCACAATTAACCGCTTTTCTAACTATGTTGTACAGCCATAACCGCCAGATACTTATGTGCTTAGAAGCTAGAAATTTAGAAGTTGGAATGTCTTTGCATTGACGCTTTAAAGGGGACTTAGATTTGATCAATATTTGTTCATTCCTATAATTTTATTTATTGTACTAGATTTGTAAATACAAAATCTGATTTAAATCAGATTTTGCGAATTTTGCCTGTTTGCATAAAAAACATACTTTGTAAATTCGCTCCTTCCAGCGCCTCATGGTTCGAACCGCGTCTCGCTTTTTACAAGCAGTGAAGGGCTATCCGAAAATGACGTGCGCATAGGGACACGGACAAAATTGGTGAAACAGATTTGCGCTGAGCTTTTATCAAGTTGACCCGATGACGAGGGAGAGGTTCGGTTGGTTGGCCCCGAAAAAATAAAACAATAGATGACGTCATATATGGACGTTTCCGTCTCGTTTTCATGCAGCCAAATGAGCCAAATAGACGGCGACGGCGATGGCAATGCCGTTAAAATCCTGCGCCTTAACGGCATGTTTCTTTTTTGGCGGCTCGCTTTTCATTTCACAGCCGCAACTCTATGCCAGCCAGCTGCCCGCAACAAATGACGCGGTGACGCCGTCGACTGGGAATTGGATTTTCGACGACGAACGGCCACCGGCGACGGATACTCAACAAACACAGTTGCGAATGGCTGCGTTCCAAGAGTTGTTCCGCTGTTATTAACGTCCGTAAAGCGTGTAGTAACGGACATTCTTGCCACTCGCACTCTCTCAAATACAAACTTTTATTTCCGTTACGTTTCGTTGCTTAGATTCTGCTCCCTTTTTTGTGAATTGATTAGCTCTTAATTTTTGAAATATCTGAAAATCTGCACTGAACAAGTTCCATAGAAGAAGAAGGTGTGATTTTGAATTTTGACTCACGGAAGTGCTACGTGCTAGTTGTATTTTGTATTTGAATTCGCATCAAATACCAGATAATTTAGTATATGACAATATTACAAAATAACTAACATTGTTCATTTTTAGTAAACTGAAGTCTGTCATCTGTTGTCTGTTGCGTGGCCGGATTGAATGGGAAATCGAAATCGGAATATAATTATCATTCAATTTTAAGCTGTAGGCTAATTGTAGTGTAAAGTTTTAGAAAAGTACTCTAATCCTTAGTTGGTCGAGTGTAATGTTGAGCGTCTAAAATCTAAAACTAAAAATTTAAAATATAAACTGCCGTACATCAACTGAAAAAATGACGTCCTCGTTTGGAAGAGGAGATGGGAGAACTTCTGAGCCACCAGTTAGCGTGGCGTGGCCAAGCAACACGGTATCACTGGAGGATAAATTCCACTATGCGGTCCTGTCGGGTAAATTACAGAAGATGAAGGAACTCGTCTCACGTGGTAAATTATTTAAAATTTTTATTGTAAGTATAGCATTCAAGGGCATGAAGACTGCATCCTTTTTAAATTGTGTTTTTGTTTGTTCCGAATCTGATTGTTGACTTACGATGTACGAACAAAGTTGAAAGTCTTGACCCCGCTCCGTAATGGCCAAAATCTGCTGGGCAGACGGCTCCAGAGGCTAGGTTGGTGGTTGTACGTAGGTTCGTTCGAGGGCTATGGCATTGACACCGAACCGATTTCCGTCATATTTCTTGTTGGTTGATAGTTATTTAAGTTTGCATTTCAGAGTTGGTGGTCTGTCTTGGTCCGAACATAAAATACGGAATTTATGGAATTTCTTGCTAGTTAGTTGTTGTTAGTGAATGTATTATTTGTTTGATTACTGTCACTAGTTTTTGTATCTGTCATCTGCCAAAGTGACTATCGTTTTTGTTGATTCTCTTGTTTGCGTGCAAGTGGTACTATTGTCATTTAGATTTCACGCCTATTTGTATGCATGAAATAGCAATACATGTTCAATATTAGTAATTCTGCAACTTATGCTTACGACTGGTAAGATATTTATTATGTTAATCTGCTTCCGCTGGTTTGTAAATACACTGTTGCGCTTCAAAAGTGCCCTTCAATTAGTATTGTTCCAAAGATGCAAATGCTGCTAATGGAAATCAGGCTCATTTTGTAGTTTTCAGTTTTTTTGATTTTTAATTCATATTTATGCGTAAAAGTAGGAAACCTAAACTTGGGTACTTGAACCAGTAAACAGTCTTAAAATAGCCGGAAGAATAGTTACAGTATGAATGAATTAATTATGGTTAATATACATCTTAGATAATGATGTAGCCGCTTAGTTGCATGTACAAATATTACGATTTCTTGGACTGGATTTTGTGTGTCATGACTACACTGCTGGCATTGAGGATGACTGTTTATTGTTCCCCGTCATTAGGTGTAAACGTTGATGCTTTAAATGAAGACGGTCAGACACCATTGTTTTGCGCGGCGTACAAAGGACTGACAGAAGTAGTAGGATTACTCCTCAGTTTCGGGGCAAAGCCTAATGCTCGGTGTCAACCGGATGGTTATACAGCTGTCCATGGGGCGTGCTACTATGGATGTACTCAAATTCTTAAGATGCTACTTCAAGCTGGTGGAGATTTAAGAATCTGTGATCATAAACGAAGAACGCCAATGTAATAATTTAAAATCTAAGACAAAATTGTAGTAGGTAGCTGTTATCGTATAGTAATTAACATAATATGTACCTGCTCTCCTTTACATCATAATCATATCCGAACTTAGAATCCAATGCTAATATTGCTTGTAGTGCGTGGTCCTTGCTACAGACCGATACAACAAAATTACATACCATTCGAAATGTTATCGAGAGTGCTCGGATTTGTACAACTGAAACAAGTGGGATGGAAATGCTGAAAGAAATGCACAGTAGTCTTTCACCAAGGTTGGCTTCCTATTATTAATTTACCCTTTTGTTTAAAAAAATCAGTGCTGAGTGTTGTCCTTTGATACAATGGGTTCCTCATATTTGGTGCACTGGGCAGTTTTACAGTGGGCGTTGCTTTCCCCTACAGTTGAACCAAACGCTAAATGCGTATTTATTTTGTTATGTTGAAGTTTGTATTGTGATAAACTTAGGACAAGCTCTGCATTAGGTGAAGTGGTGAGGAGTATATTTCGTAAATCCGTCGTTAGAGGAGATTCAAAAACGCGACTTGGGATTCACGTTAATATGGATGAACTGAACAATGGGATTCATCACACTGGCTTTGGCAAAGTAAGCAAATAAGTATTTGTTTAAATATGTCTGCACTGTTTTCATATGATGTAATTAATTTCCTGATCTGTGTAATCTAATACATTCGGGAATCTGATTGGCATGTATTTGTTGGACTGTTTTTGGTTTTGTTGTGCAGGTATACTTTGGGAATGGAGAGCGTTGTGCAGCTGTGATTGGGTTGCCTTATATTTCAGAGGTTAGTGATTTAGAAGATGAAAAAAATGATGAAATTCCATCCTGGCTGTGTGGAAAATTCACCGCATTCAGTCCTAAAACATGGACGAGTCGTAAAACACAAGTGTCCGTGCGTGAGCTTTTTACCAAATCAGGGCCACATTGCATTCCTGATATTCTCATATCTGAGCTGGAAGTGAGAAAGTACGTAGAAGTGGTTGGCTTTTGCATCCTTGTTTGTTTACGTTTATTTGTATAAAGAATTCTAATTTTGTTGAAACCCATTCAAGTATGTACATATTTATAATTGTAATACCTGACATAAGCAGCAAACTTCATCATCCGAATCTTCTGATGCTTCTTGGAGTTTGTCAGACGAGTCATTGTGATTCTATTTCGTTGGTGTATGAAAGAGTCAGTCTCGGTTCCCTATACTCAGTTCTTCATATTGAGGTAGATGAGCAAGGCATTATAAGTAATACCTAATTTTGTTTCAAGAAACAATGCATGGGTTATTTAAAACCATTTCTGTAACTATGAATTCTGGTGTTTTAGCAAAAGCAGTTATCGCCCAAATTCGCGACTGATCTTATTATTCAAATGTGTGATGCTTTGGAGTATGTTCATTCAATGAAGATAATCCATTGTGGTTTTTCGTCACATTCGATTATTCTCGTGTCTGGTGGTGTGGCCAAGCTATCTGGTTTTGAGTATTCCCTTCCTGAAAATGTTCATTCGCAAGTAAGTTTCTCGTTAATTGTCATTTTGGGGGCAATTCTTCTGTTTAAATATTGTAGTGTACAATAAGGAACTGCATGGTGCCCCATAACCCTTGCCCTCCCCCCCTCATGTACAGCCCAAACCAGCAAAGCAAAGTCGCTCAGTCGTATTTTACGATAACATTTTCAGTAACATATTTTATAGAGAATTTTATTGCGGATCTAACCCAGTAATCAGTTTTAAAATCGGTTTTAAAATAAGTTGATTTTTGCTATGCTTACAATGTCGTAGCTTTTGGTTCATAACTTTTTTGTTTCTAAACCGATTTTAAAACTGATCACCGGCTACTGGGCTTGATTTTCAATGCAATTCTATACAAAACCCATTGCCGTTATAACAGGATTGTGCGACTTTGCTGGTTGGGGCTGTGGAGGGGGCAAAGGTTATGGGACACCCTGTATATGTATACCGTTTTATCGCTATAGTTGTCATTGTCTTACTAGGCTGCGGTATCGGTACGACATCCTATTCTCACGTCCGATGCTCACTTAAGTGTTCTCCGTCATTGGATGGCGCCGGAAGTTCTTCTTAAACAACATTATTCGGTGAAAGGAGATATCTACTCCTTGACTTGTGTCATGTGGGAGCTTTGCACGCGTAAGATAGCTGTGGGATTTACAAAATTATACGATAATTTAGGTTACGCTTCACTCGTGTACATGTTTTGCATTTGCTTTGGTATCTGAATGCTAAATGCTTGAATGAATGAAAAACGTTTTAGTGGACGTGCCATGGAGATCATTTAGTTTGCAAAGTTTGCGGCACCTTTTTTCAAGTCACCCAGCGGAACCGCTCCCTCTAAATAAGAGTACAATACCCTCTTTGTGGTATCACGTCATGACCCTTGGTTTGACACCACGAAAACAATCCAGGGATTTGGATATTGCAGAAATTAAAGATATGATGCTCTTGTCAAAGACGGTGAGGGGATAGAAACGATAATCGTAATTTTAAATGCCTAAAAGCAGATTTTGAAAAGTATAAAGTTGTTGAGTAATTAAATGCTTAACGTTCAGCCTCAGGCAATACAAGGATCAAGAGCAAGCCTGTATGGCTCGCGAAGAGCATCTGTTGCGTCAGTCATGGCAGATTTGAAATATCCAGAGGTGGTTGTAGTTGATGATGAAGACGATGGTGTGGACGTAGTAGATGTTGCGGATTTTTATGCTCCAAATGGAAGAGTTTTTAGAAGCACTAGCACCACTTCCCTCCCTCAGAATAAAAATTTTAATCATTCTGGTGGTAATGGTCGACCCCAGGAAGGCAGAATTGGAGAACCGTCTCCAGCTTTACCTCGTCGGAGCTCGGAAGTCTTATTGTACGAGCAAATTTCAAATGGAATGTTTTTATTTGTATATATTTTATATAGGTAGGTTTCTAAATGTGTAATACCTTTTCCATTTGAATTTCAGAGATGCGGATTCCGAAATAGGCTTGGCAGCAGAGCGAGTGACAGAAAAAATGGAGAAAAATGACAGCCTACCTCAAGGAATTCTGAAGAAGTTTGGAGTCACAAAGCAGTAAGCGAAAACTGTGTCGAAATAAAAATGTTTATTAGTCGGAGTTCACGACTTCCCGTGTTACAAGTTTTTACATTTTTAGAATTGAATTTTGCTTTTTGGTAGAAGTAAATCTAGTATTGGTGAACAAGCGATGTTGTCCAAAGAAATTGAAAAGACACTTGGAGGAAAGCCTCCTCAAGTGAACAACAAAAAGAAAGCAGTACAAGAAGCCAAGGAAACTCAGACAGAATCTGAGTCAGTGCCTACAATTTCACAGTTGGGGACGCCACCCGAGGGTGCTCCTGTTATTTCAGCGGACATTCCTTCCATCTCATTTGCCCCCACGTTAAAAAGTAGCAGTGACATTTTGAAAGTTGATTGTCAGAGCCAAACTCGTAGTCCATGCCCAGACGAAACTTCCGAAGGGATTGTAGTAAAGCCTAGAAAAATAGGTATTTATACGATTGTCTAATTAGTTTTTAGCAATGTTGACGACTTGAAGTAGCTACTTGTGGGAAATTTCATTGCATCCTGGTAAATTGTAACTTACAGGAGCTATACATTCTTTGGGCATGGGATGGAGCAAGCCTAACACCAGTACTGAGAAGAGTAATAGAGGAACACAAACAGAAGGTAAATTTGCCAGCTGGAGGGTAATTTTGCCAAATAGTAACAAAGGTTGTCTGGAAATTAAGTGCCTGTTGTTTGGTTTATAGTACGTACATTCAGGCGTCGGTCTTTTGGCGGTTCATCTCCTAGTCCGGTTCATAGTCCAGCAAGTGCATCCACACCATTGTGGACGTCGTTTAATAGCAGCAGAGGACCTATAGACCTTGTGATTGATCCTGAAAGCAAGGCTGCTCGTGAAAATATTCGAGAAAAATTAAACAAAATACTGGAAATGAGACAAGCTGGAGATTTTCCTAGGCAATACGGGTACGATACTAGAAGCCGTACTAGAATGATAGCTAAATGTTCACCTGGTACTTATTGTTAGGTAGTCTTGACTGCTTTCTGCTCAATTTATCCTTACAGGTCATTAAAACTGCCAAAGAAAGCCTCTTTCGTAAAGCCAGCCAGTCATTGTCTGGAAGGAGTTAGTTCATCCGTGGCAGGGAATCCGACTGAGGTGTGGAATTATATGGCTTGTACAAGTGCAGTATCCAGCTTATTTTCAAACTCAAGTGGTGGGACGGGTGTAGTGTGTTCTAAAGGTGATAAGATATTTGCCCCCGCTATAAAACCTGCTGGTCATTCAGTGACTCTCGATAGACATGGAATGATGGTTGCGCAAAAGGTAAAACATTACACGACAAAGTTTAAGCACACGTTTCTCGGTTCCCTTTATGCTAAATACTCGACCAGCTTAGAACTAAGTGAGGAACGTATGTGTCGCCCTGATGATATTAAATTAAAAAATGTAAGCCAAAGATTTGAGTCAAGTGCTTTGAATCAGAACGCCGTTTATGACGTTAATTCTCTTCTTTCCAACAGAAAATATCTCACAGATTGTTTACTCTAATTTAATTTTTCTTTGAAATTCTGATTCTGTCGTAAGTCCAAATCAAATCTAGATTTGCCTACGGCTGTTCGGGAGGAAATGGTCCCTGAAGGATTTGTTTTTGAAACTGTGGATAAGTTCAATACTTTTTCTAAAGGAACTGGAAGCTTGGTAAGAACGATTATAATTATTGTCTATGTTGGGAACTTTCTACTAGATTTGCTGTATCTTTTTCACTTCAGGGTTTTTGTAGTTTTTGTTAAGCAGTTTGGAAGCTAGTTGGGAAACTTCATAGGTACTATTAGTAGGTAAGGCCTTGATTTCACATATTGCCTATTAGCTACCTTGGAATATAACTAACGTGACTAAGCTAGTATGTATTGAGATTTCACACAATTTTCAAAATAGTGTCTATCGGTAGTCATACTAAAATTGTTAGTAAGATTTCACATAACACTTAACCATAGTTAGTCCCAATAAATGCTGTAAATTGGTGCAACGTATAATGCTAGCTAAAGATGGCGAGATTTCACACTTGCATCAGACTATTTAGTTAGAACGGTAGTACGTCTGACTATCCTTTTAAACTACAGTCAAAAGTTAGCTATCCATAGATAGTTAACTACCTCTTTCCCTCATTAATTGTTTCTAAGTTAGCTATAGTCAAATTTAGCTGTAGCTAAGTTTGCCTGTGAAATCAAGGTGTAAATATTAATTGGGGCTTGGGGCTGTTAATTTGTGGGGGTAATGTTTTTGTAATCGTTAACATGCATGAAAATTTTTGTTTATATTTCTCAACTGTGCATTCTAGAATGCATGATTAATTTGATGAAGTACTGGCAGTTCAAAATTAGTTAACTTATCCTTAACTATTTGGGGTAGATTTCCTTCTAAACAGCTTCATTTGTCAATACTGTGAAGTGCAGAACTCAATGCAGTAAAGTAAGAGAATAGCTTGCAGTTTTTCTCGAATTAGGTATTATGAGATAAAGTATGTAGAGATCGCACTTTTAAGTGCGCATTAAATTTGGTGGAATAGATGAGACGCTGTTTTAGCTATTCTCGAATGCCCGATGATTTGAGAAGGGCAGTATTCCAACCACAGCGATATTTTTCTCAGCCACTGGATTTCCAAAAGCAACGAGTTTCCTGGAGTGAACAACGACCGAATAGAAATGATGGCGGCGACGGGAACATTGTGTCGATGAAACGCGGCTTATCCCTTGACACGGTCTCCATTTCCAATCCTTTTCAACCCACTACACAAAGTATTGCAATACAGTGTGCGTTATCTCCGTGTCGGTACGTCCTCATTTAATTTATACTCAATATTTACGTACTTGTTTTGAGCTACATATGTACTTATTTGTTTTTAATCTAATACATTATTATTATCTGCAATGCTTTTATAAAATATTTTGTTAGTGACGGAGAAGAGGACTACGACCTGTCCCTGAATCCAAATTTGGAGATTTCAGAAGAAGGGCTGGCGAAAGGTCAAGATCATTGTGGAGAGAAACAAACGGATGTGATTTTTGCCCGAAACAGTCCCCTTGCCAGTGCATCTGCCACTCAAGAATGCTTCCGTGAGTCGGAGAAAATAGCGATTGCAACCGTGAATAGTTTAATGAAGAACATGAATACGCAGTTTGATAGTGACTATGTCGGAGGTAATGAGTTGTACAAATCTTTTGGTAATGGAATGGGAATGGGTCAGCGGGATCAGAATGAGGTGGAGGATGCGGTGATTGGTCAAAGTAGCAATAATTTTGGGGATAGCGGTCAGAAAGATTCAAAAATAAGTTCTAAATCAGGGGATGGAGTGAGTGAAAGTTATGTTGTGGAAGTACCTGTTAACTCTTGGAGTGAAATCCCTCTTGTGAATGTAGCAGGATCTACCTCGAACGCGGCCGTGAATACTGACGGGGATGGTACTCTGGGGGACCCTCAGTTGTATCTTACTTGCATGTCTACATCCCCTAAAGTTTCCAATGATGGTAGGAGCAGCAGTGGCAGTAGAGAGCTCGTAGGCAGTAGTGGGACTCTTCTGATTCCAGTAGGGGCTCCGGGTTCGAATGACCATAATGCCTCCAGCGGGTCTCAAGCTTCCCATCGTAACTCGTCTTTAAGCAGTCAAGCTGGTAATCAGACCCATGAAAGCTCTAAAGGGGAAGAGGCGCCGGATCCACCGGTAGCCGGTGCTGGTGGACAAGAAATCTACGATGAATACGACTTCGAAGAAGAGAATTTCAATGATTTTGACTATGGTTCAGAAAATGTACTTGAAAAACAAGATAAGGAAGAAAACACTGATGATGATAAAGGTCGTGTAGGCGGCGACGACGACTGGGATGATGATGACGGAAGACTGCTGTTGCAAACAGACGAGAGACAATTAGGAGACAAAACGTTTGAAGTACATAGGCGGGACTAGATGAGTAAACCTTGGACAAAATACGTACTAAATCTCTTAATA
Organism: Dicyrtoma fusca; assembly: GCA_034695205.1. Lineage (NCBI taxonomy): Eukaryota > Metazoa > Arthropoda > Collembola > Symphypleona > Dicyrtomidae > Dicyrtoma > Dicyrtoma fusca. The sequence continues at coordinate 16,239 of JAQFZC010001666.1, read as the reverse complement.
ACAAAAGTGTAATGTTAATCTTATGGTATGTGGTATAATTGACGAATGGTTGTTTGCTATACAATTACTCACTAATTGGACATTTCTATCGAGGCAGTGTAATACTATTTTTATACATACCCAACAGTTTAAAATTGTAAGCCTGGTTTTCTTACAAACTGAATTGATATGTTACAGTAGAGAGGATGTAATTTTACCCTCATATTTTTTTCAGTATATTTTATTCAAAATAAGTCAATAGTCAATAAGGATTTTATAAAACATTATAAATGTGTATTGAAAAACTCCAAACAAAATTAAAACCGATCGCGTAATGGACAACCATGTTTTAGATTAGAAGGAATGTTCATGTATTAATACTATTAATTATAACATTTGTAATCACTGGGACTGTGCTTCGGAACTTTTGACGTGGTGTGACGTATTATAAGTGGTATAAACATATTATTGCTTAATGCTTTATGAAACCTCAGAAATTATACTACCACGATGCATTTATTGCTTTGCTGATGAATTTTATTTGTGTTTTACCTACTTAATTACTACTACTTACTATTATTTTTTTAAAACATTGTTCGTTCACTTAGACATTTTTAACACCCTGAAATCTTTAAAAAATACGATATGATTGAAAATTGATAAGGTAACTGCGAACGAAAGGTGTAAGTAAGTGATAATAATGTGTTCTGTTATGGTTAGATTTTTTATCGTTGAATAAATAGCTACTGTAGACAAATTACAAATTACCACATCTCTTCAGTTTGCTAGTTGATTTTAAAAAAGCGCATTATGTAAATGTTTATGAGTGATATCATTGTTTATCATAATCATAAAATACAGATGAAAATGCAAAATGTAATTACAACTTTAAAATGAAAGTACATTTTAAGGTTGAGGGGAGGAAAAAAGTGTTGCTAATCTCCTAAGATAAAGTGATAGTGATTATTTTTTATTTTAATTCGTAAATAGTTCCAGGGCACCGCGTTCGAGTTAAGGTGACGCCGGCTGGAGACAAGGCCGGTCATGTTTTTTGAGAATTAAAAGTCCAATTAACTCGGCTGTTGATTTAAATTGGAATATCAACAACATCAAAAACAGTTGAGAGACTAGGACAGGAACAGGATGGTCCAACGCCAACACCATGGTTGCACAATCGTTCACCTCAACCCGGATCGTGGTTGCCCCCAATGTCCTCCTAGGACGCTTTTTGGACAGAGTTTGCCTACGTGCAGCCAGAGTACGAGGGAAGGGGCAACACTGAGAAAGTCATGGCCCTCTTATGTATTCTGTCAGTTTTGGGCTAATTTTTTTTTTCAATACTCCAACCATAAGGTCTAAGGAAACTCCAAACCCAGGCTTGCTGATAGACTCCAGCTGGTACGTATACATTTATGATACCCTGTAGTTGCCTCAGAGTTTCATTGACTGCTGTCGTGAGGACGAGGACCACTGAAAGCAGTTCCTGTTCTGACTGTGTTGTTCGTGGGGAATATATTTGCTGGAGGTATACCTGTAGTTGTTGTATTATTATGTAGTGAACGAATCTGTGGAGTCAGTCAGAACCGGGGTTGGAGTTTGGCAGTGGCAGGCAGGGATGAAGAGAGTCTACTGTGCTATTATATGATATGAAGAAATGAAGATAATCCTTTATTGTTAGCTGTCTCCTCTATACTGTTCATCGTACAAAGAAGATACACCCAGGGAGAGTTTTTTTTTCTGTGGGACAAAACTGGTACTTGGGACCTACCTAGGCTACATCCGAGGATAATAGTAGACTCCAACATCATGTGTTTAATAATGTCTCTTATTCCTTATATGTATGTAACCTCACTTTACCATTTACTACCTGTTCCATCCACATCCACCACCACCCGTTTTGCCTTTGCTTAATTTTGCTTTGCATTCGTGTGTGGATCCTTTATTGACCAGACAAACAACTATACGACTCAAAACTCGGCTCACTTGTAACACTGTATACATACTTGATTTGATCCTTAACACTTAACGCTTTGGTGTTGTCTTGTGGATAATTCACATTCTTATTGAGTTTGGTTCGGTTTAGTTACAAGTATAGCTATAGGTATATATATAATAGAAGCAAAGCAAAGGAGATAAAATAGATATTGTTTGTAGGAGTCTTCGTCAATGTGCGAGAGTATTCTTGGAACGTACTAAGAAAGGTTGGCAATGTAGCTGTATTTTAATTTGAAAGAAGGGGCTGAAAAAGTGAGGCATTTTTTATTTTGGAAGGGAATAACTTCGTGGAAAGTGTTTTACTCGAATTCTATACATAGATTATTGATACTTGGGTGGTAGTGTAGTGTGTTAGCAGTAGTTTGTATAAACCTTGACTAAAAATCAGCTGAAGTATATCTATGTGTGAGTCGACTAACATTCCTTGTAAAAACAACGATTGGAGTCCACCAGTTGATACTTCATTCATTCATATCCTGTCGTCAATTTGGTGCACCCGATTCTACATTTATAGATAAGTAGAGTAGTATTTAATTATATATATAATCTATTTGTTTTATTTTTTTTTACGCACTCAGCTGCAAAAAGGACTGAGTCTCTCAGCGTCAACAGTGTGTTTGTTTGTGTGAGTTCTTTATTTACTTTATGCTTTACCCGCTGATTGTGTTTTTGATTCGGCAATCTGCACTCTCAAGTTAAAGTCCCACTCAAAAGAATTCAAGACTCAAGTCAAGATACTAGATACGCAAGACTCAAGAAACAAGTCATTAGTTCTTGATTACTTTGCTGACGATCGACGAGGAGGGATGCTCTCGTGTGTGAATGAGCCGAAGCAAGGCGTTTTTTTTATACTTTTTAGTCTAAAAACAACGGAACGGAACGGAAACGGAAGAGCGGCTCCTACTATATTCTCAGATGTGGAATTTCGAATTTTTAAGAAGGAACAATTGAAATTGAAGCCAAGAATGGTGGGAGGGAAATAAGTAAATGTACATAAATTTGGAGTGACACGTTCTAATCAAACATCCGTAATTCGTAATACCGTCAGTGCGAAAGATTTCGATCTTCTATGAGAAAGAAACTGCGGACCGTGAAGTTTCGTCAAAGTAAATACGAAATATTATACTACACGTGCTGCATTGCTGTGTGCTCACTACACACACCGTCACTACCAGTCGGTTGGTTAGTGAGTCATTTGTCAAACAATTAACTATTTAAGGAATATACGCTGTAATAATAATTCACTCAAAATTTAAATATACTAGTGGAATAGTGAAGTTTTAGTGAGACGACACATTAGATACGGATAGACTGATAGATACGGCATTCATCTATGTTTTTCTATCGCTAATTGTCGACCACGGGCATACAGACGCCGTACATTTTATTATGGGTGTTCTGTCGATAAAATTTAAATACTTAGTTAAGAATATCCAGCTCAGTTAATTACTATAACATAAATTATATAGAAGCTAGGTTGTATAATTTAGTATGTACTTTATGTTTTTAAAATGTGAAAAAATTTGTTAGGATTGTTTTGTGATTGTGGTATTAGTTGTTTTTTGTGGCTTACGCCTATGCCGTTGTTTTTTTTATATCAGACTTGTTTGGTACTCAAATTGAATCTGAGAGGAAAGCTTGGAATGACAAGTTAAGAAATTTTGGAAAATATACAACCTCGTTATGGATACGTTTAGAAGTATACACTCATAAAATGACGAGAATTGGAATTGTAGGACTGGCACTTGATTTTGATCTAGTACATGCATTGCTACCCAATGGAAACCATGGACAAAACAACTAATATTCAGGATTAATGTTCTAGACAATAATAAGGTAATAGATGAATTTTATAAATATTCCCCTTATATTCGTCGCTGATATGTTTTGTGGTGGGTATCTTGTGTTGAGCTTTTAGTTTGAAATTTAAAGCCTCGTATTTATACGTTACGTAGGTGCAACTTAAATTAATTTGTGTTTGTGACTTATTGTATTAAAGAGCCTCAGTCAAGAGGCTAATAGAATTATAGCGTATAATGGTGGTTGCTGCCAAAACCGGAAATGCTAAAAAGACAAAGCCAGAAAAGAAAGTGCCAAAAGCAATCGCCCCTCCTGCCCCAGTCCCAATCCGAAATATTACAAAAGGGGATCATGGAAACGGAAAAACGTAAGCTGTTAAAAACTCCGATTACAATGTTACGCTCCTACAACTTATTAAGCAACAAACGATCAACAATTGACAAACTGTTGATGGCTTGTAAAGTGGGAAAGTGTTTTAAAATGATAATTATGTTTATGTATATTGGGTATACGTACTTAGGTACACAGGTAATTTTACTTACGGAAGTTAAATATGAATGAATTTTGAATACTTTTTAGGACTGATGCAACCACCTTAGGTTCAAAAATTCATGCTCAACGGAAGTTTGCTCAAGGAGCTAGTGTTAGTTTGGGTTACAGTCCAGTGAAGCATTCAAAAACCGGCAGTAAAAAAAGAGCGGATAAAAGACCCGTCTCCCCACCATTTCTGCCTTCTAAAAGACCCAAAACTGAAGACTTTCTTGCATTTTTGTGCTACAGAGGTACTTAACCGATCTCTCAGTGTAATATTTATTTTATTGACATAGATCCTGTGAAATATTTTAAACAGGTTTATTCTTTTTTCTTAAACTTTTTCATGTATTCGATCATTTATTCAACCACAGGAACCCAGGTCCTACCTCCAGAATTAGACTTTTTTAACTACCCACCAACCACAGAAGGTCCAAGCAAGGAAGATACAAAAGGTTTTCCCTTACAAAATAATGAATCCAGGAAAGACAAGGAGACAGAAAATGGAAAGGGTGACGACAGCACCGATAGAAACAATGTGGCCTCTACATCCGCCTCTTCGCTTCCTGCTGTCGAGCCGATTTTGCCAAGCAATAATACCAGTAACCGTGCTTCCTCAAGTTCAACCACAACGCAAGCAAATGCCAATGCCCACAGCAATAATACAAAGTCAAAAGAAAAATCTGGCGGAGGAACACCTTCGAAGTCCTCACATGCTCATTCAGAAAGTCACAGCAATAATAAATCGGCGGGCCTTAAAAGAATTCCGGATGTGATGGTAGTTGTAAAGCAAGCAGAGAAAGCTATTGCTGCTTTTGGTAAAGTACGAAAGGATCTCACAACTGCTCTGTTGAAACCAACAAGGATAAATGAACAAGACGCCCGGTTTGCTATGACTGCACTGAAGCTGAAATATCAGGAGAAAAGAATGGCAAAGTCCAAGACTGCCGCTCTGAGCTTTGCTTCCAAAATTACAAAGAAAGGTTTGTTGAGACTTCTAGCTAAATTTTAAAATTGTATCTAATTGAACTAGCATTATCATCCGCGGGTTTAAGTTATGATGTTATTTGAAGGAAAAATATTATTATTGTGTCCTCAGGTCGTAATGTTATATTAACACGTTCAAAAGCCAAGTATCAAGGGGATGACAAACTACCAAAGTCAAAAGCGGTGGCAGTGTCAAAAAATAAAAGAAATATGGTTGCTAATAGAATAAAGAATGACATTCGGTAAGGAAAATTGCTTATATTTATATATTCTTTGCCAATTAAAAGTTAAACGCAATAAAAACTGATTGGTAGTTTACAAGAGGTAATTCTGATGATTTGTTGTTTTGGTTGTAGACCTCAATCCAGAAACGCTCCGTCTCCAGATATAATCTACGGCGTGAGTCATGCTAAGAATGTTGCCAAGAAAGTAGCCGCAAAGACAAATTCTTCAAATTCTAGTGCCAGTTCTAGTGATAGTAATAGCAATACCAGTAGAAAAAACAAGAGTAATGACAGTGGTGACGACAGTTCTAATTCTGAAAGTGCAAGTAACAGTGGCAGTAATTCGTCGTCAAATTCGTCTTCCTCCTCAGAGGAGAGTGAAGAAGAGAATCCTGAGCCTGTGATTCGTTCTTTAAGATCTGGAAAAGAATTTGTAATGCCAGCTAAAAAGCCTGCAGTAAAACCTACTGCTCGGAAAAAAGTTGCACAACCATCCCGAGTCTCAACTAGGTCATCACACCGTAAAAGTACATCACCACTAAGAGAACTTCCCATGTACGGTGTAAAGAAGAGAAAACCGAAAAAAGGCCCGAAAAAGAAAAAGAAGAAGCAAAAGGCTGTGGAAAAAGAAAAGGGAAATGATAAGAATCGAAATGAGAAGGAAAAGGAAAAAGAAAAAGTCAAGCAAAAGTAGGGTCGATTCTAGAAAATTAATTATTAGAGAAATATAAACTATAACAATATTTACCATATTATAATATAAATTGAATAATTAGTGGTAATTTTACATTCTTGAATACTTTTTCAGGGACGAGCCCGCTCTAGGTTTGCATCGCCCAATGCGTAAAACTAAAGAAACTGCTTCAATTTATCTCGGACTGATTGGAACGTTCAGTTCGGATGAAGAGGATGCCAGTGAGAAGAATCAAAATGATGATGAGTCTTCGGGGAATAGTAGTTCATCTGAAACAAAGTTCCTGGAGAAACAGTACAACGCATCTATGAAAAGGGAGGAACTAAATAAGGCCGCCAGTGCTGGTAATAATAGCAAAAATAAAACAAAGTCAAAACCCACCACAAATAAAGCCAAGTCAAGTGTTCAGAGCAGCAATACAAGTAGCAGCAAGAAAGATGTTAAAACACCCACCAAAAATACAAATATAAAGAATTCAAAACAAAGTAATCCAAGCCAGTCAACGTCCAAAACAAAACAACAGCCATCCGCTAAGAAAATCCCCATGAAAAGAGTTTTACGCAGTCAGAGTTTTGAGAAAATAGAGCAAATCAGGAGTAAAACTCCTGAACCTCGAAGAATAACAACGAGACGACTGTCAGCATCAACAAGGGGATCCACACCTGTAATCACACCACCCACACCGTGCGATCGCAGAACAGAAGGCGCTGCAAGAAAATCAGCAAGTGTTTATCCAAGACGTAGAGGTAGCTATTATTCATCCTCCCATTCTTCAAATACTTCGGACACGTACTCTGAAACCGAAACTGAGTCATCCGAGGACGAAGAAGAAACTCGAGCCAGTGAGAATAAGGCGGGCAAGTCGGTAAGTAGTGCTAATAAAAAGGAACTAAAACCAGCTAATAATAAAACGACTCTTGCGGCTCGTAAGACGGCATCAGCTATACCTGCTAAAGCATCTTCAAACTTGTCCTCAAATAACAAGGAAAAGGAAGGAAAAGCAAATAGCCGACGCGGCTCAGTAGACAAATCTGGACCACCTAAAAGGATTACGAGTAGAAGTTCATCCCAAGGATCGTGCTCAGGCTATGGATCGCCAGCTAGCAGTAATGATCTTGGTTCTTCTACGGAAGTCATCAGTCAGAAGGAGAAAAAGCAACCGGAGGAATTAAAAAAAGTTATAATTGAAATACAACATGACACACCTTCGTCTGTGTCAAGTTCCTCAGCAGAGACTACGGACGATTCTGGAGATGACGGGGATACGGATGACAATGGGACCTCTGCGTCTTCATCTGATGAAGAGCCCAAGCGCGTTGTTGAGAAAACTTCAATTGCCATTCAGGTGGATATGGACAGTGAGGAGAATGTGGATCTGCGGGAAATGTATTCGACGCCCCCAGGACCAGCAGATTCGCCTCATTGCATGCCAATGTCCATGACACCTCCCAGCCCCATTTCGTTAGCTGTACCAAACCATAATCATAGCCATATCCACAGCCATAACCATATCAGTCATGGGCACGGTCCAACTGAAATGCCAAGTTTCGCCATATCCTCCATTATCTCACATCCCGCTCCTCCGCCACCCCCACCGTTGCCATTCGGTTCTCCATTTTGTTCTTCAGCGGGCCCCAGCTTCTATCCGACTTTGCACTTGACACCACCTGTAGTAAGTAATATTCAATTTCTTGCCCGTGGCACTCAAGAATTTAGTTTAGGACCACCTGGGATCACTATGAATATTCCAGTGCCGGTGACAATGTCACACATGCAAGGTTTTGGACCGCCCATGCTCCAGCCCAATACCATGTGCTTCTCCTCTACAAGTATTTCAGCAGCAGCCACATTACAAACTCATATAAGAAGTGTAGCAGCTAATTTAGATATTCCATTGGTTCGACCTATTGTGGGTGCTGATAATCCTTTGAATATTCCATTCCCAAGACCACCAATGCCCCATATGGGTTCAAGTCATGGTTCAGTTGGGAATGGATCTGGTGTGACGGTGTCCAGGGCGCCCCTAACTTTATGGTCAACTAGTGGTTCCTTGAATTCCGCCAATCCCACACATCACCACCAAAATATGCATCCCCACTCATCAGCTTTTAGAGTTCCTATCCCTGTGTCAGGGGCAAAAACAAACATGATGCGAAATCCCTTACTTCCGCTTTCTATAGTTCATCCTCAACAACAACACCAGCAACAATATCAACAGCAACAGCAACATCAACAACATCAACAGCAACAACATCAGCAGCAACTTCAGCAACAACATCAGCAACAACAGCAACCCAGGATTTCAATATCTTCTTCCAACATGAATAATGCGTCAACTAACAGTGCTTGTGTTGGAGTGTCCCGCCCGAATTTAGGAATCTCTGCGTCATGTAGCACTAGTACTGTTGGAATTAGTCAGTCAACACCTGGCTACTCAATTCTACAAAATCTTCCGAATGTATCCATTGTCCCCCGATTTGATCGTAATTCCAAACCTGTTGTTCTGCCCAACGAGAAGGAAGCTCTCGAAAGAAAATTAAAGAAAATCAAACGGGATCCCAATTCTAGTACCAGCAACACCGACACGGGTAGCAATTCGACTACCAAGGGGAAAGACAAGGACGGCAAAGACAAGAAAGATAAAGGGGGTAAACGGAAAAAATCATTTGTAATTCCTCAGCCCACAAGTCCATTAACTGTGAGGAAAGATTCGACGAATCCAGTTACTTACGTCGGAACGACGAAAAAGTAAGTGTTTAGTTGATTTAGTGATGATTTTAGAATTATTTTGTACAGAACCTGTGATGTGAATATTTTTAAACTTGTAAGTTACACCTCTTCAAGTGAAACATCCGTCTATTCAGTACGAAGTAAAAGGACTCGTATAGTGATTGCAAAAGTTAAGTGGTTGGTCACAGTTGTTGAACTAAAAGCTAGTGATTAACTTTCCAGTGATCATAAATTTTTCCAATGTAGTCGTTATACAAAGAAAGAACTGACTCGTGAATACTTTTTATTAGTTGTTGCAACACATTTTTTCACAGTTTAGGCGCTTAGTCATTTACTCCGACAATCGATGGATTTGACTATGTTAACTTGTATCATCAACAAGCTTTGTAATTTGCTAAAACAAGGTGCGATTAGGCTTATAATTATGTATGATCACGGATAAAGCTCTACACAAATTTCTTATCGTGGCAGGCCGCCCATCTATCTTGAAGTGATACTGTTATTGTTATCTTATTGGTAATCAAATATGGTATGTGATGCAATAATAGGTACTGAATCACTAATAATTTATGTAAATAAATTCGACTTTAGAAAAGTACAACAATTCTTGAATGAATGCGATCCTTAATGACCTCCACAGATAGGGTTACTTCTATATAAAATACGAAAGTTTTATTGGAATAGCTATACGGAGCCTACTTCAATCAGTGGGAGTGGGAGCTCTAAATGCATGAGAAAAACTTCATAGGTAATTTGTGGATTTTTGTATGCAGTTAGCGACCTCCACAGGTCAAATAATTCCTCAGTGGGACAAACATCAAAGTTGCGTTTTGAATGGTTATATAATGGTCAGCTTGACGAGTATCTTTTGAACAAACTTGCTAGTACATATGCACATACAATTGGAAACATAAATAATATGGTACAGAAAAAAAAGATTTACAATTGTACATGGAATATGTTCAGGGGGCACAAATCAAGTAAGCATGAGAGGGCAGAGGAGGGCAAGGAAAAGGAGAAAGAGTCTACGGATCCTTTTAACAAACTCTTGCAATTGAAAAAAACCGAGCCTGGCGCATCGTCTAAAACTGTGTTGACAAGTACGGGAGCGGGAACTCCACCTCCTCCTTCTGTGTCTCGATCGCCACCTTTACAAAAACCGAATTCCAATGAAAAAGAGAGCAGAAGACAGAGCAAAGAACCGTCAGTGGAAAAAGAAAAGGACAAAGTCAAAGAAGATAGAGACGTCGATGACAGCTCGGACACGCAGTTCCCAGAGGCACCCAGCTTTTACCCAGACGAAGAGCAATTTCAGGATCCATTAAAATATATTGAGAAAATTCGAGCAGAGGCGGAATCTTTTGGCATCGCTAGAATCGTCCCACCAAGAAGCTTTCGAGTACGTCACAACCACACTGAGACATTAATTACATTTTGTATTACTAGGCAATATTAGTACCGTATGGTTTCCCTTTTGTTTTTAGCCGGAATGCAATGTTGATGACGACATGAGATTTACAGCGTACAACCACTACATTCACAAAATGTTTAAACGATGGGGACCCAATGTTCATGAAACAATGGCTATGAAAGAACATCTTCGCAAATCTGATGTGGACATCTCATCGGTTCCCATGATTGGAGGGATGGAAGTGGATCTGTGTACTTTATATCATACGGTTCAGTCGTTTGGTGGATTGAAGGAAACCATCGAGAAACAAAAGTGGAATAAAGTATCAGATGCTATGCATATTCCAAAGGCAGCTAATTCTAACCGAGCTTCTAAATTAGACTCTGTCTACGTCAAGTATGTCCTGCCGTACGAGATGCTGTCAGAGAGTAAGGCTGTTATTTTTTAAACGTCACTTTGAAAATAGTTCCATCCCCACCTCTGTAATTAATAGATTTCTGTACTCTACATTTTATATCATTACAATTTTTAACTTCAATTTGTATTTTAATGTTTTTGTAGGTGAAAGAAAGCATCTTATGAATAAAGTCGAGCGGCATTGGAATGTTAGAAAGGAAAAATTGAAGAAAAAAGTGGAAGGAAGTGAGAGTGAGAATGACTCGGATGAAGATCCGTTGGAGGAAGTTGATGACTGCATTATTAAGGTAAATTTTCTGTCGCATAGGGTAACCTAACGTAACTCGCAAACCATTTTTCTATTTTTACACAAATTGTTCTTATACTCAGCGTAATTGGTTTTCCACAGGGAAAAAGTACCCCATTGAGTTCCTACTACCGGGTTGCACGAAATACCCGAAGCATGTTATTTCAGGATAAAGAGCCCACATGTACGGAAGTGGAGGAAGAGTACTGGAAAATGGTACGGAAGCGGACACGTCATCTTTGCGTTTATTCGGGAAGCATTGACTGTGCTGGAGTTGGCTGGGGGTTTCCTCTCCCTAAAGCTACAAGTAAACATCCGTGGAATTTGAAAACGCTAGCTAGTAGCCCGGGGTCTGTACTAAAAAGCATGGGTCCAGTTATGGGTGAGTTTCTGTAGTATTGACTTTTTAATTGTAATTTTGAACTTATAGACAAACTTGGTTTACGTTTTTGTGTAATGCTCATTATAGGTGCCACTGTACCAACTCTTCATGTTGGGATGGTATTTACGACTTATTGCTGGTACCGGGATCCACATTGCTTACCATGGATTGAGTATTTACATTCAGGAGGAAACAAAATTTGGTAAGAATTCCATTTGAGATTCCATTAAGAAAACGTTTTCCTTGATTTACTAGATAACAACCTCACATTTAATGGTTGCTGTGATGTTTTTAATTTAGGTACTCCGTTCCAGCTGGGATGGAGGAAAATTTTCGTAAAGCTTTAAAGAAACTTATGCCATTGCAGTGTAAAAATAAGAAAATCTGGCTTGCGTCCGATTCTGCTATGGTGGGTATATTTTATAAATGTCGCATTTTTTGAGCTACTTTATAAACAGACAAATCGAATCTCAGTTGTAGGCTAAGTACTTATAAAGAATAAATTAGGTGAATAAAGTAATAATAATAAAGAAAGATACAAACTGAAATCTTAAAAGCCGTAGAATGAATGCATTGTAATGCTTATTTTAAATTTTAGGTACCCCCTGAATTACTGCAAGAAGAAGGTGTGACATTGTATAGAGCTGTGCAGAATCCGGGAGAGTTTTTGGTTGTATTTCCAAGGGCTTACACGTCCGCTATATGTACGAGTTACGTGGTTTCCGAAAGCGTCTGCTTTGCGCCCCCTGAATGGCTGTCTGGTGCACCGCAAACCTTCAGGGTAAGAACAACTTGAATTCTGTATTCTGATGTTGGTCTTAAGTTCTTAAACTTTAGCTATAAAAATTCGTACAATTATTATTGTGTTATTTTAATAGCTAGTTGATAGATACGTATTGACAACTATGTAGGTACATACTAACTTTTTATTTGCCTTCCGCATTTTTTTGACTTTTAGGACATTCGCCACAGCAAGGAACCGCCTGTATTCCCAATCGAAAAATTATTACTAAGTATTCTTGAAGATCACAAAATTTCTGTGGATGTTCTCAAGCTGGTAATTTTTCGTAATTCTTATCTGTTCCTTTTATTATTAAAGTCGTAACTTCTCATAACGTTTTAAATTTAATTTCGGTTGATTTATTGGAATGTCTCAGATATTGCCAGCATCGGAAGAGATCTTGAAACAGGAATTTACACTGAGGAAGCGTCTTACACAGCTTGGAATTCACACGGGCAAACTTTGTCGAACAGATAATTCCGAAAGCAAGTCGAAGAAGAGTCAAAAACAAGAGGATGAAGTTCAGCAATGTGATAATTGTAATTACATTCTCTATTTGTCGTTGGTGAGTATTTGAATTGTGTTGTCCTTTTTTACTACCGTACCTACATTACCTATATTAGTTTTGAGTATTGCGACAAGTGAGCGAGTGTCATAATATATGTAAGCTACAAGTACAAACGAGTTCATTTTTTTTAGGTAAACAATGAAACGCATGACTTCACGTACTGCCTTCCTCATGCCGTAGAGTATTTTACGAAGCATAAATCACATGTGAGGTCATCTGTTCTTCGATTCGATCGTACTCAGGTCAGTTAAAACATTTAAAATTATTGGCTTTACAATTAGTAATAATTTGGTTATTGTTTTGAACTATTTTAAGATATTTTTAGAAAAGTACTAGTTCCTTACACGGTTTTTCTTTTTAAACGTCCTGAATCTCTTCTTACCTTATACTAAATGGAAATATTATTTTGGTTTGCAGGATGAACTGTCTACGATTCTTACAGAAGTCTCCGAACGTCTTTCCCAAAACTGAGCATGTAATATTTTTTACGTAACTTTGAATTATTTATTATTTTTGTAAACGAGTGATTCTGAAGATTGGACCTTATCGGACGCGAAATGATAGAGAACGAGAAAAGCTAATCAGACGAAAGTGATTTTATTTTTATGCTAAATGTTTCAACTTTTTTACTTTGTATGTGAATACCGTAATTCTGTGTGTTATGCTGTTATTGTAGGTTACTTGTCAATCTGTCCATAGCTTTTACTAGCTATGATGACAATGTGCCAATTTTCGTTTTTATTTAATTGAGATGTTGTGAGTTGTTTTTAAATGAGGAATAGAATTAGATAATAATATTATTAGAGTTTTAGTATTTATATACATATGCCTAAATTAACAGTAACGGACGGCAATACGGTTATTATCACTATAGTGAAATTATAGTACAAGCGTTAGAAGAAAGACATTATATTTTTCAGATTATCATGCAATTTTACTTCAACAGGGTACTTGTGCCCCCGCCTTAGTTTTCATGGTATTAAACTTCAAATTCAAATAGAATTTAGTTTTATGGTATTAAATGATTTCGTAACATATCTACTAAATATTATGTTATATTATTATTAAATTCCAAATATTTTTACCTTCCTAAATCTTGTTTATTGGTTTGTACTACGCATTCGTTTTCATGTGCCTCACCATTCATAATGGTCACCAATGTTTTCACCGCTTTGTACATGAGATTTAATTTTATTTAACACTTATTACTTATAATATTTATTTTACTGTGGGCCTGCTGGTACTTGTGTAGTATATTTATTAACTGAAGGTAGAACCAGCATATAAAAGACGTACTGTAATTCAATGCTAATTAGGTATTGTGCATTTAAAAATAACGACTCCAGAGGAGAGTTTGATGTATTTATATGATGCAATTCGTAGGTTGTCAGTATTAACTGCAGTGCATAGTTTACAGTTTTAACATAACTTCATTGAAATGAAATTATAGTTAAAGTAATTGTGGTTATGTAATTTTGTGAATATTACTATTTATACTTGTCATGTGCCAACACATTTAAAGTATCAATTAAGTAGCCGTGGCATTAATGCATAATAATTACAATTTTATTTGTGAGAATAAAGATGAAGGCAACTAACGATAACAATGTTTTACAGTTTATTCAATAACAACGTGCTCATTGAAGAAAATCGGCATGAAAATTGTCTTCAGTATATAGCTTCATTTTCGTTTTCAGAAAAGAGTGAGCAAATTGCACACACGAATTAACTTTTGTTTACAGTTAGTTATTCAATAATTATCTAAGACACAAAAAACGGGACACGAAAAAATAATTCAATCACACATTCGGTCTCGGTCTATACTATACTCTATACAAGACATGAAAACGTAAGGTATTTATCAGTCGTTTATGAATTAGACAGGCATTTTTTACAGTATAATTATTCTCTGCATTATATAAGTAATTAGTGGAACGCATAAGTGAATGTCTAATGTCAATTAAATAAGGTTTAGAGAAAATTATTTTTTGTTCAGTTTATTCTTTGTTGTTGTTACCTATTCAGGTTTTGCTTCTGCTGCCAAAAGTCGAATGATGAGCGACTCACACCCAACAAATATTATAGCGATTAAGTAAATAAATGTCTACAAAATGTTACAGGTTCGCTCATTTGGTCTATAACGAAGGATATTGTTTACAAAATGTCGATTCGAGAATAAATTACGAAGAAATAAATTTACTGTCTATATTAATGTCCGTAATGGGAACGAATTTGGTATTTTCCAGCGTGTGGACCATCATCGCAGGTTCCACTGGGCGTCTCTGCAAAAAGCATTTAAAATCGTAAAATTACAACACAGAAATACAAAATATTATGTATATAGGATAAAGGCTTCTAACTGTGGTAGCTTTTTGAAAAATAACACTTTCAAAGCTTAAAAAACGATAACGTGCTACTCACATTCCTCAATCAATGTCACGCATTATTATGCAACCATTTTCAATTTTACCTCCATTGGACTCTAAAAAAATGAATATCAGGAGCTCACGTTAGACCCGAGTAAAATCACTCTGGGTCTTGTAACTGTGGTAGAATGGCTTGCAATTGTGGTACCCCATTTTATTTTCAGTATCAACAGTCAATAGAAGTCAAACACACCTGGTTTTGAATCTTCAAATATTAGACTTCCTATAAAAGCTATCAGATTTTGACCGACCTTTGACAGGAAAGAAAAAAAGGGTGTAGGTACCACATTTATGAGCCGACCCCAATTACAGGCCTTCATCCTATAAATATGTCATTCTTCGTTAGTAATAATAAAAACCACTTAGTCACGTTACAGTAATGATGGATCTGTAGGTAACTACATATTTAAATTCGTTTGGCACCTCTAACCGTGCTCTAATGTGTAAAACAGGAGGTAGCCACATTTAGGACCATCTCCTATTTTGTGAATATTTTGATTTCAATTTAATTTATCACCAACCACAAACCATAAGATCATGCATTCTGTACTAATATAATTAATACCTAAAGAACGTGTCTACACATGAATGGCTTCAACGAAGAAAAGTTCAAATTGAAACCAAAATTTTGAAAATCGAATTTGACCATTTTGAATTTCAACAAACATTAAAAGTGTTGCAGTCAATAATTGGATGCCGTAACTTCTAAATTATCACATGAAACGGGAAGTGGATTTATATTTCAATTCAGATGCATAATTTTCAAATTTTAAGTATACCACCGTTGAAGGACTAGCCTATACCACATTTAGGAGACCACTTAAAAGTTTTTAATATTTCATAGGATAATATATAAATTGAAAACTAAAATTAAAATTCGAAATCTGATTACTGTACGCCAGGGTTCGGCCCTGGTATTTACCAGGTCTGGACAATACTGGTAAATACCGGTATTAACCTGGTCTGGACAATACCTTATATGTGGCTTATACTGGCATATACTGGCAAATACCCAAATTGCCTCCAAA